>CAUYON010008249.1:0-10466 GCA_963573935.1 Arctocebus calabarensis | reverse complement strand
CTCAAGCGAGTCTCCTGCCTCCACCTCCCAAGTAGATGGGACTACAGGCGCCCGCCACAACACCCAGCCATTTTTTTGGTTGCAGCTGTCATTGTTGTTTGGCGGGCCCGGGCTGGATTTGAACCTACTAGCTCAGGTGTACGTGGCTGGCGCCTTAGCCCATTGAGCCACAGGCACTGAGGCAGCTCCCTGGATTTTGAGTTGGGTTACTTCACATCCCCAAGAACAATTTGCAGCTGTCATCTACATTTTATTTCTGTTAAGGAAAAAGAATCGGCTTGGCGCCTGTGGCTCAATGGGCTAAGGCACCAGCCATGTACATCTGAGCTGGCGGGTTTGAATCCAGCCCGGGCCTGCCAAACAACAATGATGGCTACCACCAAAAAATAGCCGGTGTTGTGGCGGGTGCCTGTGATCTCAGCTACTTGGGAGGCGGAGGCAGGAGACTCACTTGAGCCCAGGAATTGGAGGTTGCTGTGAGCTGTGATGCCACAGCTCTCTACCCAGGGTGACAGCTTGAGGCTCTGTCTAAAAAAAGAAAAAAAAAAAAAAAAAGAACAAAGACTCTGTGACTCAGGTAAAGTTATGTTTTAGGATATAAATGTGTTTTAAACGGATGACCATTTTCTGGGCTACACAGGCAAGAGATGCTTCAACCCAAAGATGGAAATGCTTTCCAAATTATTTGTGGAAAACAGTGTGTGTGTGTGTATAACGTTCAGTGAAAAAAGTAGAGAAGAAAAGTAGTGTCTCCCTTAGGATCAAACTGACGTCTCCACACTATTTTTTTAATGCTCCTTTGACTGGACTCTCATGATGATCTTCAAAACTACGTTTATGACCAGGTTGGAGGAGAGAGCGTCAAAGAAATATCGCACTCCTTTCTTTCTCCAGTTTCCCTGAGATCTCAGAGTGGCAGCTCAAGCCTGCCCACAGACATGTTTTATTTGGCCTATGCTGTGCTTTTAAAATGTTTTTGCCAACATTTTAATAGGAAGACTTCACATACTAATCTGCATTTCTGTGTTGTCTTGAGAAATAGGAAGATATGGGAACAGTTGGCTAGAGAGGAGGGACAGTTGCTTCCTCCTTCCTTCCTGCAGCTCGGTTCTGCAACCCTCTCAGGAGCTCCCCACTCTGGGTGACTCATAGCAGCCCAAGTCCTTATTTACCTGCTTGATTCCTGGAGGCCTCTGAGTTTGAGATAGGCTTAAGGTTGTCTTTAAGATTGCCTTGGTGTTTTGATTAATAACCAGGTTTTGTATAACAACTATCTTCTTGATTGTTCAGAGCCTTATTATTTATTATTTCATAGACGTCTGGCCATCAAGTCAAATAATTTTAAGGTTCAAAATATTTAGAATTTCTAATTTGAGCTCAGGTTAGCAAGGAGTATAGATAAAGAGAACATAAATAAATGCTTAAAATGCCTATCTTTCCTTGCAGACATTTAATTTCTGTTATTGTCTATCAAAGCCAGTCTAAAGGTGTAATTACAGTGGTGCTTTAACTAGATTGTGCTTTCTGGTCCTGGAATTTGATGATGAAAAAAATGGATTTTTTTTTCTTTTTTTGCCTAAAGAAAAATAGTTGATAGATTTAAAAGGCATTAATATGTGTAGACTTGCTGGGCATTGAGAATTATTTATGCTTTGAATGATAGTACACCAAATCCTGATGAAAATTTGATAGATTTTTATTGTCTTTTCAACTTACAATGCTGCAAATTTCTGATTTTTCAACATTTAATTATTTTGGTCAGGATAGGGGGCTGTGTGAATTCAGGTTGCCTTCTTTTCCAGTTCCTGCAAACAACCTGTTCTGGTAAAGATGGAAAAATCTTGCCAAACCTCATATGCAACTTGTTGGAAGGCTAGCCTTCGTCTTACTTCCTAAAGTCTATGCAGACTATTTAATACCACTGAATTGTGCAGTTTAATTAAGATAGAGGGGCTGAAACATGAAGTGTTTAGTAATATCATAACTGTGAAGGTAATTAGTATATAACTTTTAAAAGAAAAAAAATGAAAGCCTTCCAGTGTGCTAACTTGGAGTAATTATATTCCTTTCAAAACAATTTAGTTTTCACACACTGCTAGACTAGCAATGCAATAGAATGCATAAAAGCTCAGGGGATTTGAATGTGAGAATGGGTAAATGTTTTATAATGAGGGAGAGAATCATTGCCTAACCTTAGGAATAAAAGCTCCACAAAATTATGAATGTCTAAATCAATAGCATTTTTAATATTATGAATCATTTTTAGAAATGCTTATTTATGAGCAGAGAAGTGATCTAATGATTGTGAAATTAGGTGTCAAGTTTTCTCTCTATTTCTCTTTGTCTCTTCCTTTTTTATTTTTTGAGACAGAGTTTCACTTTGTCACCCTGGGTAGAGTGCGGTGACATCATAGCTCACAGCAACCTCAAACTCTTGGGCTCAAGTGATCCTCTTGCCTCTGTTTTTCATTTTTTGTAGAGACAAGGTCTTGCTCTTGCTCAGGCTGGTCTTGAACTCCTGAGCTCAAGCAATCCACGTGCCTTGGCCTCCCAGCGTGCTAGGATTACAGGTGTTAGCCACCACACCTGGCCTCTCTTTCTTCCTTTTTCTTTCTTTTCTCATAGATACACCCAAAGAGCTTTCAGAAAACCACTCTAACTTCCTAGGTTTTTCCAACACTGAAATTTTTTGAAAAATATTTGAATTTTCAAAGTACAGATTATTATTTCTGTGATGTTTCAGAGGAACCATCTATTTTTAATGTGAAAAGTAAAAATAAAATAACTTAAAAGAGCTATTTTTTTATTGCTGCTTTCCTGCTTTTTAAAGTAATTTTATTATTTTGTTTGTGTTTACATATTTAATGGAAAACATAAGAAAAATTGCATTCCTTTCTTAGTCTGTAAGGGAAAAGGCAATCTACTCTAAAAGAACTAGAAGTAAGAACATGCTTGATTAAGATTTTATCTAGCCCATCTAGGGTTTAGGATGAAAAACATGTGTAAAAGAAAATGGAATGGTTTTGGTTTTTAAGAATTGAAATCTCATTGAAACGTAATTATATAGATCCATTATGGGAAAAATTACCTGGGAAAATATTCAAAAATATAGGTATCACCGTCAAAAGCAAACATTTACCAACACCTGGCAGTTTTTTGCCTTCTTTTAAGTCATTACTTTTCCTTCATTAGTGCCTAATGATTTACTAGTTAGAATACAACCATACCTTATCCTGGTTTATTACTTTAAAATTATGCTCATTTGAAAATGTCTAAATGTGTAGAAATGTACCTTTTAAAAGCTAGTCATTCTGCTTGTAGAGCTGTAGGAAGTTTAGGCTGTTGGAGCATCCTGTGTTGCCCCTTCAGTTATTTATGTAATAGTTCTTTGCCAGCCTGTGAGCTCCCTGAGGGCAGGTATTAGTTAGAGTATCTCCAACTCCTAACACAGTTCTTACCATGCAGCAAATGCTTCTTGTATCTTATCTGACTGACAAGTGGCTGAGTCAGCTGCTTGTATTTCTGTTGCTCTATGTGTAAGTCTCAGCACTCTTTAAGACATTGGTTCTCAACCTATGGGTCGTAACCCACAGGGACTGTATTAAAGGGTCACAGCATTAGGAAGGTTGAGAACCACTGCTTTAAGGGAACTGTGTGACTTTGGGAGAAACAGAGGTTAACTAGACAATCATGCAAATAAATGTAAAATTCTTGCCTCACAAATCAGATGTTTTTCTCAATTAAAGGGAGACAGCCTTCTTAGATTTATGAGCAGAGGTACAATTTGTGCCCATGGTTTTCAAGCCCAAGTGGGCTCTCCTTTGTCTGAATTCTTATGCATCTAGTTTGAACTAGTTTTATGGCTATTGCCATATACCAGTCTGCATTGAGAACAATCTGGAAGAAAGAATAGTGTCTTTGTGAGTGTGTGTGTGCACACATGAAAGGCCCTAGTTTTCAGTATTACCTCTGCTACCAACCGTGTGACTTTGGCACCTCAACATTTAGGCCTCAGAGTCACTTCTTTCATGGTATTATACTGATCAAGGTTGGGATTCATAACCGCCATGGCCCCTTTAAATTTCCACGGGTTATTTGCATGCATGTTTTAGTGTTTCTGTTAGTCTGTCTGCTCCTAGAGGTCAGAGGCTATCTTTATGTATGTTTTTGTGTGTTAAACATTTTTTTTTATTATAGAGAATTTAGAACATATGACAGCAGATAGATCAACAATATGAAGCCCCAGAGATTCAACATCCAGCTCCAAGAATCAATCCATCAACTCATTGCCAATCCTGTACCATTGTACATCATCCTTTTATCCTCCTTATTATTGGAAGCAGATTTTAGATACATGTCATTTAATTTGTAAATATTTTGTATTCATATATATATGAAAAATATACATATATATGTATATTTTTAACCTCTCAGACACCGAACACAGAAACTTGTACCACTGGGTAACAGGAAGATAGATTTTTAGAGGTGAGATTGGGAGAGGGATGAGGGATAAAAACTTACCTCTTGGTTATAATATCACTATCCTGGGGGCAGGCACACTGAGAGCCCTGACTTAAGCATTATAGTGTATTCCTGTAATAAAAACTTTTGTACTCCCTTAATATTTTGAAATAAAAAACAAAAACAAAAAGAGCCCCTCTAACTCTGAAATAATAAGAAGATAGACTTTGAATAAATGAATAACAGTGGATTGGTAAAGGTAAAAGATGAGGCACTCCCATCTCTACTCATAGCTATCAATATTTTAAACATTTAACAATTTATTTTTTGTTTGGAATTCATTGAAAGTACAAAGAATTAGGTTACACTGATTGAGTTTGTTAGGTAAAGTGCCTCTTGTAATTGTGTCCTGCCCCCAAGAGGTGTGCCATACACAGTGACCCCCCTCCTTCTCCCCTCTCCCTGCTCCCTCATTCCCCTACCCCCCACTAGATCATCTAAAGCCTTCATATTAGAATTGAGTACATTGGATTCTTGCTTCTCCATTCTTGTGATGCTTTACCAAGAAGTATGTGTTCAAGCTCAATCCAGGTTAATACAAAAGATGTAAAGTCTCCTCTTTTCAAATGGCTAAATAGTATTCCATGGTTTACATATACCACAGCTTGTTAATCCATTCCTGGGTTGGTTTAATAAAAATTTTAAACATTAATTTCTTAGGGTGTAAAAAGAGGAGGCAAGCCTTCCAGTGGCCTCCTAGTGTGGAATATTAAAGCAGAATTTGTTATTGTTTTATTTGTATAAATGTATGGCATACAGGGATAGTTTTATTATAGGAATAGTTTGCACAGTGGGCAGGTAGAGGCTTTCGGGTATCCATTACCCAGATAATGTACACTGTACCCCTTGAGTAATTTCTCATATGCACTTCCTCTTCCTCTCCCTTACCTAAAGGGCTACTTTACTTATTATGTGTAATCAATCACCTTATCACTAGGGAGCCCCAGCATGTTCCATGAAGTCAAGGTACATGCCAAATACCAACCTCAAAAAAATCCACCCCTATGGGTATATCTTAAGGAAATATCTTAGTAACAGTAGATGGCACAAACTAAAGGCCAAACCGTTGTCACCTAACTCATTGGGATCTTGAAAATTCATAAGGAGGGCTTGACCTAGCTACTTCTCTTTATTTTGCACTCTCTATTATCTCTTTCCTAAAATTTCTTTTTACTTTTTTCCAGATATAGGGCCTTGCTCTGACACACAGTCTAAGTGCAGTGAGGCAACCATGGCGCACTGCAACCTAGAACTCCTGGGCTCAAGTGAAACAATCCTCCTATCTGAGCCCATCAAGAAGCTGGGATTACAGGCATGCACCACCACACCAGGCAAATTTAAAATAGATAAATAAATATATATGTAATGTATATAAATTTTAAAAATATATTTTTGTTCTATATATAAATGATAAATACATATAAACATATATAATTATATATTTATAAAATATATATATAGTAGAGATGGAGTCTTTCTCTGTTACTTATACTGGTCACAAACTCCTGGCCTCAAGCAATCCTTTAGCCTCAGCCTCCCAAAGTGTTGAGATAAGAGGTGTGAGCCAGTGAACTTGGCTCTAAACTTCCTATATCTTTTACAATAGTCACTTTTCTTCCTTTATTTTCTTTTAATTATTTTCCTAACAATACTCAAGAACTCAAGGGAGTCTTGAAAAGAGCATTGAGTTAGGTATAATACATTTTAGCTAAAGTATACATGCTTACTTTGAAAGTGTTACTCCAAAATGTTTAGAAAATGTAGTTTGTACACAACCACAAATAAAATAAAAACAAGAATAAAGAATGCAAAGTGAAATATTTTTCTTTTTCTTTTTTTGATAGTTTCTGGCCTGGGCTGGGTTTGAACCCGCCACCTCTGGCATATGGGGCCGGCGCCCTACTCCTTTGAGCCACAGGGCCACCTGAAATATTTTTCTTAGTATAAATTAAAAGCATTGAATTTTAATGCTTTTAAAGCAATACATCTTTTAAAGCAAGAATCTTCATAGCAGCATCACATATAGTAGCTAAAAGTATAATTAATGCAGATGTTTCTTAATAGAATGGACAAATAATATAATATACAGTAATGAAATTATAATTTAATTATAATATAATAATATACAGTAATGAAAAAGAATAAACTATGGCTACCTGCAACTATGTAGCTATATCTTAAAGACATAAAAATTAAATGACAGATTATATATTGCATTATTTCATTTACATCAGGTTTGAAAACAGGCAAAACGAATCTGTGGAATCAGAAGTCAGGATCATGGTTAACTTTATGGGGGAACAAATGCCTCGAAGGGGCAGGAGAGTGGATTCTATATGCTACAGATGATCTGGGTACACAGGTGTAAAATTTGGAAAATTTAATCAAAATGTCCACTTAATATCTGTGTAATTTATAGTATGCATATTATACTTCAGTGAGAAGGTTAAAAAAAAACCCTTTCTTTCTGACTACTTAGGAACTTGACTATATAAAAAACAATACTTGCTTTACTAATTATGCTTTTACTGTACAAAGTGTTTGCTTCTCTGTCTCATGAGATAATTGTCAATAAAGTGTGAAATTCTTGTCAAGATAAACTGCTAGTCAGATTTGTCAGCACTGGGAGCTGGGAAAATTATTATTGGATATGGGGAAAATTATTATCCTATAGGATGCATAATTCATGGGTCATGCAAGAGAAGGTTCTGGCTCAGGGTTGGAGTGTGTATTAGAATTCAAAATTACCTTGCTGTGGCAAGAGGACTTTAGGATGAAGTTTAGCATATTTTTAGTTGCAATAGCAATTATAAATGCAAGCAACATCTTAATACAATAGAAATAAACTGAGGGCTCAGGAATCAAATGAATATAGTTAAAATAATTAAAAGAAGTAATTGTCTGGCTTGGCGCCTGTAGCTCAGGGGTTACGGCGCCAGCCACATACACGGAGGGTGGCGGGTTGGAACTCGGCCCTGGCCAGCTAAACAACTGCAACAAAAAAAATAGCTGGGTGTTATAGTGAGTGCCTGTAGTCCCAGCTACTTGGGAGGCTGAGGCAAGAGAATCGCTTAAGCCCAAGAGTTGGAGGTTGTTGTGAGGTGTGATGCCACGGCACACTATTGATGGTGACATAGTGAGACTCTGTCTTAAAAAAAAAATTACCTTTATAAAAAGGGTAAGGCAAATGATACGTAACATTTGTTACAAATATGCCCAAAACTAACATATATAAATAGCAACACTTTGAAATTGGAGATGATTCTTCCTTATTTCAAGTTGAGGAGAGCTATTTTGTGTCATTGGTGCAGGACTGGTCCTAGACATGATTGTGCTATTAGAAACACCTCACTTGGTGTCTGTCTTCTTTTCTTTTTCAGTACAGAATGGTATACTATAAAAACATGACGTTTGGAAATAGACTGCCTTCAGTTTGTATCTTTCCTCTATCTCAAGCTGGTCTTTGGGCAAGTAACTTTTCTGTCACTCAGTTTTTTCATGCTTAAAATAGGGATTCTATATAAACTTGGATATTTAATAAACATATTGTATCTATCTTTAAATCTCTGTATCAGTTAGTACTTAGTTTGTCTGTATGAATAAAACTCAAAATAACTGTCAACACATGAGAATTTATTCCACTTCAAAGAAGTCCAGAGGTAGTCTAGTATTGGTATATCATTCCCTGAAATTGCCAGCAATTCAGGCTCCATTTAAATGCTTTAATCTGCTATTTGGAGCTTGGGAGTTCCATTCTCAAAGTGGATGCTGGAGCTCTCGCCATCTTCCTCTCTCCAGGCAGCAGGAAGACAGATGGGGCATAGTGACAGAAAGGTTCCAGCTGAATTCTGCCTTTCAGGTGTAGTAGAAGTCCTGCACAGTACTTCCTCTTCTTTCTTACTGGCTGGAATAGCTGCAGTTATTGGATGGCAATGAGGATTCTCAGCCACAGTATTCGCCACAGAACTCCTTTTCTCTCCCTCTTTATCTCAGGGAGTGGTACCCAGTATTCACCAGGTGGCTCAGTCTGAGGATCTGGGATTCATTCATCAACCTTTTCTGTGTCCCCCATATCCAAATTATTACCAAGATCACAGTTCTAAAATGTATCCTGAAATATGAATCTTCTCACTATTTTCACTATTAAATCTACAATTCAAGTTACCATCATCTCTGGATTATTTTGGTTGCCTCTGACTGGTTTCCATGCTTCTTGTGTTGCCTCCTTATAGATCATTACTGTGGCAAATGTAATGAATTTCCAAAAATAAGTCCGATTGTACTAGTCCCCTGCTCAAAGCTCTCCAATATCTTCTCATTGTAATAAAAATAAATGTTGCCTTGGCCTGTAAGGGCTCTCAATCCCCAGGTCCTTATACTCCAACCACAATGACTACCTTTCCATCAGTGAATGGACCAAGTATGCACTGCCTCAGACCTTTGCCCTGGAATATTCTTCCTCATTTTTGTTTGGGCAACTCCTTCTGTATTAGCCAACGTTCTCCAGAGAAACAGAATCAATTGGTTGATACACACACACACACACACATATGTGTATATACATACATACATGCATACATGTATATATTTAATATAGAGAGATCTTATTATGGGGGATTAGTTTATGTGATTATGGAGACCCACAATCTCCTGTCTACAAGCTGGAGACCAGGAACATTGGTGGTGTAACTCAGTCTGAGTCTGAAGGACTGAAAACCAGGGGAGCTGCTATTATAAATCCCAGTCCGAAGGCCAGAGAAGAAGCAATGAGATCTCCAGCTCTAGCAGTGAGGCAAAAAAAAAAAAAAAAAGGACAGATTCCTGACTGGAATTTTGTTTTATTCAGTCCATCAGTGATGGAAAGGTGTCCACCCATGTTGAGGAGGGCAAACCTATTTTACTTTGTCCACTGATTGAAATGCTAATCTCACCTGAAAACATCCTCACAGACATGCACAGAAATGATGTTTAATCTGGGAACCCCAAGGTTCAATTGGGTTGACACATAAAATTAAAGATCATACCTTCTCACAGTTTGCTGTCTGCTGAAACATTCCTCCCTCAGATAGGCCTTCTCTGCCCACCCTGGGAAAAATAAATTCTTTACAATTTTATATCCAAGACATCCTCTGTACCACTATCTAATTATATTTGACTCAGCACATGAAATGTACTTCCACCCTACTCCCCTAGCTAGGCAAAATATTTGGTCAAGTGCTGAATTGACCTTTGTGTGGAGAAAGAAGTACTCTTGTAACATGAATGGAGAAAGCTTTGACTAAAACCTCTTCAGAGGGCAATTGGGCAGTATTTGTTAGAACTAAAAAGTGTATAGCTTCATGAGAGAAAGGGACTGTAGCGCTAGTAGGAGTTCAGTAACTTGTTGAAAGAATGGTGATTTTGAGGATTAAATCACCAGTTCTTTTTTCCCTCTTTTTTTTTTTTCCCTTATTTCATCCCATATTTGAAGTCTCCTCTCCTAAGATGTTAACACACAGCCTTCAAAGTAAAATTCCTCAGACTAGTACATTCCAGTTCCTTGGGGCAAGGCCTCAGAATAAACCTAGTGTATTTTCCTGGATTGTCAATTTTATTTGAAGATCTATGAGAAAAAAAAATTCTGTCATAAAAAACATGGACATAAAAATGTGAGGGCCTTTTGATATACCTTCTAGGTCCCCGTGGGAACAAAATCAGTGTCTTTGACATTAGGGGCAATTTAGTGGAAAAGTTTGAGAAGCACTAATTAAACTTTAAGCTTTTGGGTGGGTATTTGCATTTTTTTTTTTTTTTTTTTTTTTTAGATACAGAGTCTCACTTTATCGCCCTGGGTAGAGTGCCGTGGCGTCACACTGCTCACAGCAACCTCCAGCTCTTGGGCTTAAGCGATTCTCTTGCCTCAGCCTCCCTAGTAGCTGGGACTACAGGCGCCCGCCACAGCA
>CAUYON010008243.1:0-18293 GCA_963573935.1 Arctocebus calabarensis | reverse complement strand
CAACAGGAATCTGCATACTCATACAAAAACATGGAAGCTAAATAACCTTATGCTGAAGGATAGCTGGGTCATAGACGAGATTAAGAAGGAAATTACCAAATTTTTGGAACAAAATGACAATCAAGACATGAATTATCAGAATCTCTGGGATACTGCAAAGGCAGTCCTAAGAGGGAAATTCATAGCACTGCAAGCCTTCCGCAAGAGAATGGAAAGAGAGGAAGTTAACAACTTAATGGGACTTCTCAAGCAACTAGAGAAGGTAAAATACTCCAACCCCAAACCCAGCAGAAGAAAAGAAATAACCAATATTAGAGCAGAATTAAATGAAATTGAAAACAAAAGAATTATATAACAGATCAACAAATTAAAAAGTTGGTTTTTTGAAAAGGTCAATAAAATAGATAAGCCTTTGGCTAACCTAATCAGGAAAAAAAGAGTAAAATCTCTAATTTCATCAATCAGGAATGATAAAGACGAAATAACAACAGAACCCTCAGAAACTCAAAAAATCCTTAATGAATATTATAAGAAACTCTACTCTCAGAAATATGAAAATCTCAAGGAAATTGACCAATACTTGGAAGCATGCCACCTACCAAGAATTAGCCAGAACGCAGTGGAAATGTTGAACAGGTCTATATCAAGTTCTGAAATAGCATCAACTATACAAAATCTCTCTAAAAAGAAAAGCCCGAGACCAGATGGCTTCACATCAGAATTCTACCAAACCTTTAAAGAAGAACTAGTGCCTATATTACTAAACCTCTTCCAAAATATAGAAAAAGAAGGAATACTACAACACATTCTATGAAGCAAATATCACCTTGATCCCTAAACCAGGGAGAGACCTAACAAGAAAAGAAAACTATAGACCAATATCACGCAAAAATATTTAACAAGATATTAACAAACAGAATCCAACAACAAATCAATCAATATACACCATGACCAAGTGGGCTTTATCCCAGGGTCTCAAGGCTGGTTCAATATATGTAAATCTATAAATGTAATCCAGCAAATAAACAAATTAAAAAATAAAGACCATATGATTCATTCAATTGATGCAGAAAAAGCTTTTGACAATATCCAGCATCTCTTCATGATCAGAACACTTAAAAAAAATTATAACAAAGATATTTGTACCAGAATGTTTATTGCAGCCCAATTCATAATTACTAAGTCATGGAAGAAGCCTAAGTGCCCATCGACCCATGAATGGATTAATAAACTGTGGTACATGTACATCATGGAATATTATGCAGCCTTAAAGAAAGATGGAGACTTTACCTCTTTCATGTTTGCATGGATGGAGCTGGAACATGTTCTTCTTAGCAAAGTATCTCAAGAATGGAAGAAAAAATATCCACTCTACTCAGCCCTACTATGAAGCTAATTTAAAGGTTTCATATGAAGCCTATAACCCTAGTATAGCACAAGATTATGGGAAGGGTGGGGAAGGGGGAGTTTGGGGTTGATGGAGGGTAATTGGTGGGGCCATGCCTATGGTGTATCTTAGAGGGGTACAGGTGAACTTACTAAATGCAGAATACAATGTCTTCATACAATAACTAATGAAAACATTTCAGATTGTATATGAAACCAGCATATTGTGCCCCTTGATTGCACTAGTGTACGCAGGTATGATTTTATATATATATGTGTGTGTGTGTGTATAAAAAAAGTATATATATATATATATATATATATGGCTTAGGAAGGCAATGAGAAAACACATTCAATTGACACCTGACTCCATCGAGTGTCAGATTATTTTAAAAGACAAATTTATCACTCAAGCGGCTCCAGAAGTTCAAAAAAACCCCCAGAAACTGGCTCTAGGCCCAGACCATAACCTGAAGAATCCTCTTAAAATGGCCACTATGGTCTTTTATAACCGAGACCTGGAGAGAAAGGAGGAAAAAGAGAGAAAGGAACAGAAAAGAATGACAGCTCTAGTAATGGTACTCCAACAAACGAGCAACTTTCAGGGACAGAGGAAAACCAGAGGAACTAAAAAAAAGTGCTTCTAATGTGGTCAGACTGGCCACTTCAGAAAAGACTGCCCCTAGCCACACCACTGGCTGGGCAAGCCACCTGGCCCCTGTCCAGAATGCAAGGGTGACCACTGGAGGGTGGCCTGTCCCCAGAGGTGAAGGCCTCCTGGGACAGTGACACCATCAGAGCCCAAACTGGCCTGAGGGTGCCTGTGGTAAATTCTCATGGCTCCAGCTTGTGTCATCACCCCTCAAGAGCCCCAGGTTTGCCTTATAGTGGAGCACCAGGAGATAAAATTTCTTTTGGACACTGGAGCAACCTTTTCTGTACTTCTCTCTAGCCCTGGGCTTTTATCCCCCAAATCCATAACTATACAGGGGGTGTCTGGAATGCCGGTTACCATTTTTTTCTCCCAGCCTTTAAGCTGCAATTGGAATGACTTGTTATTCTCTCATGCCTCCCTATCATGCCTGAAAATGCTGCTCCCCTTTTGGGGAGGGACATACTAACTAAAACAGGAACTTTTTCATCCTGGAGATCTAGTCATGATCAAAACTCTTCCCTATAATTCACCTTTCCTAACCCCAACTTGGGAAGTCCCCTTTCCTGTTATCTTGTCTTCTTCTACAGCTGTTGAAGTTATAGGAGTCGATTCCTGCATACATCATTCACGAGTAAAATTCTGGAACCCTCTATCTTCAATGGAGGCAAACAGTGAAGTCAGCCAACTACACTTGTGAGCCAAAGGAAAGTTTGAAGTTATTATTCAGGAAACAGCAAAATTTCCTAATATGGTTTTCTTTTATCATCACTGAACAAGTGCTTCTGACCTGATGCAGCTCCACCTTGCCTATTACTGATTATACTAATCAGATTTGTGTTTTCCAGAAATGTCATCAAGCCACACGCAATAAAGATGGTTCCAGTCCATGAACCCCTGTATCACTCTCCCTCTGGAGAAACCCTAACTGCCCCCTTCTATCATTGCCTGATTCAGCAGGAAGCAGTTAGATCAAGTCTTCACCCCTTTTCCCTAACAGCAGTTAGGATTTCTACTCAGAGAGGGAGAACTGATGCGGGACATTTGGCACCTTAGCCAGCTCAGTGGAGCTGGCGGACCTGCCACTTCCTTCTTGGTGGTGTTGGTGCTGCGGCAGCCAGCTGAAGAACAGGTGGCCTCCATAACTGGCAAGGAGGGGTACCTCCAACCCCCACTGGAGGCTCCAATAGCCAAAAAGTCCGGACAACTGCCGAGGAGACACCTGTGCCTTGGTGTCTCCTTCATTTTGCACTTGGGACTAAAGGTGGAACCCCCATTTCCTATGCCTAGGTCAGTTTCATGTGTATTTCCTGGGTTTCAATTCCACGAATGGACTGTGTCCATTCATTGATGCATTTATTCACTTTGCCCCAGAGGGGACTGTGTTCGTTCAATGATACATTCATTCACCTTGCAAAAAAAAAAAATTAATTAATTAAAAAAAAAAAGTTCTTTTTTTAAAATCTAAAATAATTATAACTTATCACAGAATTCATATATGCAAACTTTATTTTGACTTTTTGGTCATAGAAACAATTTTAATTTTTTGTACTTATTTATTCACCCAAAACAAGAAAGAAAATTAGTTTTTGTAAACAATGATTAGATGAGAACAGTAGAATATGGTAGCATATGATTATTCTAATTCATTCATAAGTGTTTCTAGTTTGTAGCAAAGATGCAGAAAATGTCATTGACAGTAGAATAAGTATGCTTAATGACATGGTTCATGCTGTCATATTGCACTGAATCTTACACATACCTTATAAGCTCCATATTAGAGTTTCGTTCACTTTATTTCACTCATAGAAAAAAAGCATTGAACTAGAGAAATTATAAGACACATTGTCTTGAATATTTGGTTCTGCCCATTATTTGAAACATAGTTTAACATCAGAATTATTTTCATATCCTTTTACATATATAATTATTTCTAGTTTATTATTTTGTTTGACATGAAAGAAAAATATTAAAAACATATATAAAACATGAAAACTTTATATTAAAAAAGTAGTAGCCTTCCACTTATATCCCCTAATCCCAATGCCAAGAGAACCATTGATAAGAGTTTGGTGTGTGTCTTTGTGTATGAATGCACAGACAGCACACATGATAATAGAATTTTAAGCCTTTATTTAAAGTATGGGATCCTACTTCAAAGATGATTGTTGCTTTTTAAAATGTGAAAATGCAGCTAAAAGTGCAATAACTAAAGCAAACAGTCTTTGGAATGGGAGATTATCGCATGCTATGATTCTGACAAAAGTCTGATAACTAGAATCTACAGAGAACTCAATAACAAAAGAATAAACAATCCCATTTCTTTGTGGGCCAGAACCTTGAACAGACACTTCTTCGAAGATGTCAGATGAATGACCAACAAACACATGAAAAAATGCTCATTGGCTCGGCGCCTGTGGCTCAAAGGGCTAAGGTGCCAGCCACGTACACCTGAGCTGGCGGGTTCAAATCCAGCCCAGGCCCGCCAAACAACAATGATGGCTGCAACCAAAAAATGGCTGGGCATTGTGGCGGGTGCTTGCAGTCCCAACTACTTGGGAGGTAGAGGCAAGGACTCACTTGAGCCCAGGAAGTGGAGGTTGCTGTGAGCTGTGATGCCATAGCACTCTATCCAGGGTGACAGCTTGAGGCTCTCTCTCTCTCAAAAAAAAGAAAAAGATGTTCATCCTCTTCACTCACCTGAGAAATGCAAATCAAAACCACTTTGAGATATCATCTAACTCCAATAAGAATAGCCCCTATCACAGAGTGTCCAACCTGCAGATGCTGGAATGGATGTAGAGAGAAGGGGACACTTCTACACTGCTGGTAGGATTGCAAACTAGTAACAGCCTTTTTGGAAAGAAGTATGGAGAATTCTCAAGGAACTAAATGTTGACCTGCGGTATCATCACTAGGTATCTACCCAGATGAAAAAAAATCATTTTACAACAAAGAAATTTGCACAAGAATGTTTATTGTAGCCCAATTCATAATTGTCAAGTTGTGGAAGCAGCGAAAATATTTATCAATCCATGGATTAAGAAATTGTGGTGTACACATACCATGGAATATTCTTCAGCCATAAAAAGATGGAGACTTTACATCTTTTATGTTTACATGGATGGGATTGGAACATACCTTCTTAGTAAAGTATCTCAAGAATGGAAAAAAAAGTATTCAGTGTACTCAATACTATTATGAAATCAATATATAAATACTTGCACATTCATATGAATGATAAAACACAAATATAGTCTAGCAAGAGGGAGAGGAGAGGAGGTAGAGGGAGGGAGAGGTGATTGGTGGGAGGAGGGCTAAAATTTGGTGGGATCTCACCTAGTGTGCACAATGCAAGTGTACACTTCAAAATAACTAAGAGTAAATTTTAAATGTCCTACCACAAAAAATAAGTGAGTGATGGTTTTGTTAACCAGTTTTATTTAAGCATTCCACATTATAAAACAAATCATCACATTGTAACCCATAAATGTATACAGTTATAATTTAATAAAAATTTAAATTAAAAAAATAAATGTGAAAATGTTGCATCACAGATATTTTCTCATGTAAGTGCTCACATATTCACCTTATTATTTTTAGCAGTGGCATAGTACATTATAGTATTTATGTAATTTTATAACATTAAAATCATTTTAATTATGAAATTAATTTATACTTCTAATACATTTAAAAAACATTAAAATACGCTTATTATGCCAGAATTAGTGCAACCATTCCATTACTGGTGAACAGTTAACATTGCTTTCAGTTTTCTACCGTTATAAAATATTTCCACAGTGAAGATCTTTGTATGTATAGGTTGGAATACTTGTGTATGTAGTTCATTAATTTAAAAATCTCGAATGATTTATGCTAATGTTCAAATACAGTCAGAACATATCTTAAATAGTTTATGCACAGCCCTTCCTCAAATGTATTTTAATGACCTTATAAACCTTGATAGTGCCTGTGTATCAGTAGCAGGTAAGGTTAAAGTAGACTTACTCTTTTCTCTCTCTTTTATACCTGTGGATAAAAATGAAATGAGATTTGGAATTATTAGTGAGTGTGTTATGTATATTATTCAGAGAGGAGGCTTCAGCACAGAAACTCACATACATACACGCACACCTGCATACGTAAAGGCCTCCTCTTTTTCACCATGAATTAGCTGGAAGACTTCACCATGGCTAACAAGGGAAGCAGTGCAGTCCTGCTTTAACAAGAAGCAAGATATCATTGTGAAAATGATTCACAGCTGATTCCTTAACACTAGCGATGAGAAAGAATTTGAAATCCTCACATGCTCCTTGTTCTCTTTTACACCCTTGAAGAATCCAGGTTTGGTTAAGGAAAAGTAATAATGGGATATCTTTTGAAGAAGTACAAATCAAATGAAGATTCACTCAATTACAAATTAACAATTTCCAACTTTTTAAAAGATGATCTAGTTATCATTTTTCCTGCCCCTATTTTTCTTTCCTGATATTCTTCTTGGGTCCTTCTTTACCCTTATATACCACTTCAAGTGTATATTTTTCGAAGGATGGAGATTCCTCTGATAATTTATGTATCTTACCTCAGACTTTGAAATGCCCTAGTCCAAACAAATTATAATCTGCCTATTCTTTGCCATAGGCTAAATACATCCTGGAACTCTACTCCAGAAATACTCAGAAAAATTAATACACTCATTATTGAAAATAATTTTTTCAGATTACTCTGAATTGATTCATGATTCCCCATTGATTATTGTATGAAGCAGAAAGAAGTTAGCTTGAAAATAAACCAGAAGCTGCTTCTAGGAAAATAGAAACAGTCAATGGCTTATGCCATTCAGTCCATCTTGAATAACACAGAGATAATGAAAACAATGACTTTTTTTTCTTTCTTCCTTTTTGGAAGGCCCAAGAAAAATAGTCGTCAGACTTCTTTTTTCACATTTAAATTTTCTTCCTTCTCTCCTGAAAAGGAGGATTATCTTTACAAAAAAGAGCTAGTCACTTTCCCTTAACATTTTCAGTTATTAGAGATTGGGAGTTAGGTGTTCAATATCATAAACATCTGAATATGTGTACATTCATGGAATAGGATGAAAATGATAATAACTTCAGCAACTCTTGCTAGTCACTGAAAGAACAAACCTCTCCCGATGTTATGGACAAAGTATGATTGGTTTTGATTTTTATGAGATCCGTGGTAGAATACCACACTAATATCTAATGTTAATAGTGACCAATTTTGAGCATCACTTCATGCTATTCCATCCTGAGTTTGAAGATGAGAAAATTTGAACTCAGAAAGGTTAAATAACTCACCCAAGGTTAACACATTTAGTTAAGTTGTAGATTCAGAATTCAGAACTATGTTTTTTTCCTTCTCAGCACTATAATGCTCATCACCAAAATATTAAAGTTTTTTTCTCAAACATGTAATTAAAAATACTGTATTATTACATGAAAAACAGTAATGGGAAGAGTAAATAATTTTTATAGCACTTATTATTTTCCTTCTCAGCACTATAATGCTCATCACCAAAATATTAATGTTTTTTTCTCAAACATGTAATTAAAAATACTATATTATTACATGAAAAACAGTAATGAGAAGAGCAAATAATTTTTATAGCATTTATTTAAATTAAGGCTTGTATACCTGAAAGATTTTTGGCCAAGTGTTTACATTTAGATGGCAACATTCCATTATTATGAAATAATAAGGGAGAAACACATTGTGATTTGATTTCCAAAAATTTTCTTTCTAAGCTGTTATCAAGTAAGGATGAGACATTGGAAATTTATAACATCAGTTACTAATTCAAATCAAATTAGACAGCATTTAGGAAGAAGAACAAAAGGGTGTAAGACAAAAGAATCTGAAATTATTTTCACATCTGTCATTCAAGGATTGGGGTAGAATTACCATAGGTTCACAGACGAAGCATTTAAAGCCAAGATTTTCTCACTCAGCATGGGGATATTCATGTTTTCTAACCTAACCTGCTTTCTCTCCTCTGGAGCCTTCTTTGATCCCAGCCATTAAGTCAGTTGCATCAGTATAATGTTGTAAGCCAGAATTTTGTCACCATCCTCCGCACTCTACCAATTGTACCTTTTTCCCAGCCTCCTGTGACCTTGTGACCTGGGGTTTGAGCTTGACTTTCTTTTTTAAGACGTAGTCTCACTTTGGTGCCCAGGCTAGAGTGCTACAGCCTCAGCCTACCTAACTCATAGCAACTACAAACTCCTGGCCCCAAGCTATCCTCTCACCTTGGCCTCCTGGAGTGCTGGGATTATAGGTGTGAATTAATTTGCAGGCCCTGAACTTGACTTTGAATATGGATTTTCAAATGGAAGTTCTGCCCAAGATGTCTTTGGGCAGTTTTAGTTGATTATTCTTCAAAAGTTAAATCCTGATAATCTCAAGTATGGTTCTAGTAGCACCAATTACTGATAAAAGGATCAATTCTAATAAATTCAAAGATGCTATTTTCATACCTAAATTAATAGTTAAACAGATCCTTGCCAAACCTATAATTAGTTGTGAGATCAAAGTTTGCCCTAAAGCTATTCAGAATGAGTTCTGATTCTAATGCATTATTGGTATTGTTTCTGGGATCTTGCCTGAGCAAAGTGAACTATGCTACCTTCAGGAATCTGTCTCTCTCTCTTAATAGTCTTTAAAGCAATGGCGTGACAATTCTTGTAATATCTCTAGGTGTGCTCCTTAGATCCTAGTTTGGGTGCATCATTCAATGGAATTGTTTGGATGCATGGGAAGATTTGAAGGTATCTTACATTGGTAATTCCTTAGGTGTGGAGATAAAAGATGTTGCTACAGACTATTGAAAAAGCATGCTGAGTCAAGTTTAACTTTGTTTTGGCTTAGCTTTTCTGAAAGAAAAATAGAACATTAATTTCTACTCCTTATTTTGGCTATGCAAAAACTAAATATTTCAGCTTTCTTAAGCTGGGTATTTAGAGTAAACTATTTTGTGACTTGAAGTTCCTGTGATTTGAGATATATAGGCCAACTCGGTGTCAAAACCAGTCTTCAGAGAGAGAAGACTGAAGTCAGGTTAACACTTAAGACCTAATTGGAGGAGTTTAGAGGAGAGAGTGGAGGGCTACAATCAGTAAAGGACACCGAGAACGTAGCTTTTGGGTAACAGTTTGGGCTAATGCAATGCTGTGCACCTTTTTTGAGACCTTCATTGCTTGAATAAGAAAATAATGTTAATCTCAACTCACTCAGAAAGAATGAGAAAGTTACAAAATGTGAATCTGATTAGAAGAAAGTATGCAGTTCATTATTTAGTCTATTTTAGAAATGTTTACCTTTCCAAGTGATTCTTTTTCTTTATGCATCTTTTGGGTATTCTCTGGCCATAGTATACTTTTTTTCCAGCAATAGCTATGACAATTTCTCCCAACTCATATGCTCTTCTTACAAGGTGACTTTTTTATTCCCTAGCAGGAAGTGGCATCTCTGTCCCTTTTCTTGAAATTGAGTGGATTCTTGCTCCTATCACTATCTTGTGTAGATATGATTCTAAGAGACTTCTAAGAATAGACCACAAGGGAAGACAGCTTCCTCCTGGCTCTTGTGCAAGGGGCATTTGCTCTTGGAACCCAGACTTCATGCTCTCGGGAAGGCCAGGACACATGTGGAGGCGCTGTGTGTGTGATTCTGGCTGGTAGGCCTACCTGAGGTCCTACATGATAGAGTTAACTACCTGGAAGTCCTTGGGATGACTAATACCTGGACACCATCCAGTTGCAACTTCAGGGATGTCTATGGAGAGAGAATTGCCGACCTATGCCCACTCAACTCTCAGAACGTGGAGAGATAAGAAATGATTGCTACTGTCTTATGCTGTTATGTTTGGGATGTGTTATGCAAGATATTAGAATTGGATCCACCCACTTGAAAGCCTTTCAAATAAAAGCAAGTGCTTTAATTGTAGAAAAGGAATGCAATTCCTTTCCATTTTCAATTGTATTGAAATTAAAATTTAATACTGCTATATGTCACATCAAAAATACAGAGAGGGCTAGAGAGCATAAGAAGAGTGACATGATGCTTGTATGTTTTCCAACTTATCTTCTTTCCTTTTCAGTAACAACTAGGAGAGATAAACATCTCTAACATCATGACTCCATCAGTAGCTATTTTTATCTGGTACTAGACCAGGGATTGGGTTCAAAGTAGGGCAGCCATACTTTACAGTTTTCCCTGGGATAATCTTGGTATATATCTGTGTGGTCCCAGGGTTATTGCTAATGATACTCTCCACTACCTTCTGGTTTTACACTCAGAAGTCTGACTTTGGATGATAAATGATGTAGTCACTGTGGTCTCAGGGACCTGGCCAAATATGCAGCCATATAGTTTACTGTCCTCTGAATTTTTCTCACCCAAACAGAAATGACAGTAAGTGTGTGAAAATTGCCTTGTGTTGATTAACCTAGTGAGACCACACCCACAGATCATATCTCTGTGGGGGGCACAATGGCCAGGCTTGGCCAAACCCTGGTCAGGGAACCCATGAATATTTGGGTTACATACTCGTCTATCATAGTCATGCTGAAGTTGAAAGGGATACGTATCCACTGTGATGTTGTCCTAAAGAAGCATCATTCGAGATATAATCAAAAGACTATTAAATATGGCATCCAAGATTAATTTATTCCAGGAATGCCATGTAAAGCTCACAGTTTCCTTTTGTGAAGCATTGATACACATTTTACAATACACAGCAAAGAAATAAGGAAAAAAAATCTTGAAGTACAAAAGCCTCCAAGCCATCATTTACTGCCTAGATTGGGTTCTGTCTTGCTAAAGAAAATGGAAATAAAAGTTCAAAGTCAAGGGAGCTTACAAAATGCCAATATTAATTCATAGCGTTAGACAATTTTATACAGCAGCAAAATGAAAAAGGAGCCTCCGAAGTTGTGCAGAATAATACCTTCCATTCAGGAAGGGATCCAGATAGCTCTCCATTTGCTTTTAAAAATATCCAGGGAAGGACATTCCACTTTTTTTTTTTTATCCTGGTGATGTGTTCCAAGGTCTAACAATTTTGATAATCAGAAAAGTTTTGCTTAGACGTACATGTAGATTTTTCAAAGTGCTTTCATACATATCATCTCTTGTATTGGGTAGACAAAACAAAACAAATTATTTTACTCAAAATATATTGTTAAAAAGTATAATGCTTCTAGTTAATTTTAAATTTCTTTCATGGAATTCAAATGTCCCACTCTCAAACTCCTTTCTTTTTCACAATTCAGACCATTTGACTTTTCAAATCAGGAACTTTCTTTCCCCCATTCCCTTCTTCTGTCAAAATGCATTAGAAGTCCTAGTCTATGCTTTTATCAAATGGCTTAATTCATTATTTTAATTTATTTTAACTTGCCATTGTAATAGATACATAATTGTAACTTAGATTCTTTTATGTTTTTTATGAATACATTTATCAATAAAATATTCTATTCATGGAGAAGGATTTATATTCATGAATATGAACAAAAATAATGTACAGTTGAAGTACCATTAGCATTTTACTGCTTTCAGAAACTACTCCCTTCAATTCAGATATTTAAGTAATAGTTTGACAGTTTTCAATATAGTTTTAAATGATTTGAAAGCACTCATATTTCCATAATCTTCTATTTAACAAATATCTTAAAATTATATGCTTAATTTAAAATTTATATGAAAGCTAGATGTGCATATGCAGTTTAAAATTATACAGATTTCATATTTTTGTATTTAGTGTGTATATGCATAACATATGAAATCAAAAGAAGCCATATATTATAAAAAAGATCCTATTTTCAATATTTATATTCTCTTTAAAAAATAGCAAAATCTATTAGCATAAAAACCCTCTATTGGTAAACATTGGTCCATATCTGCCAGGATATGTAAACATAAAATAAAGACTTATAAAACATTTGATTTAAAAATTAGTATTTTGGAGAAGCAATTTTTTGTCTTTGGAGCCTTGCTCTAATTTTTCAATAATATTGAATAAGTTGCACTTTTTCTAATATAGTTCATAGGCCAATGTTACATTAATCCACTTTTAGTTCTTTATTTATAGTAGGAGAGGATAATAAATAATAGAGCTAAGAAAGTGAGGGGCAGGAAGCATTAAAAGCACAGTGTTGGTAGGGAGAGTGATTTATCTCTTATTGTTAAACATCACAGTTGAAATCTGTCAACCAGGTTGCAGGTCAACTATAAAAGTGTCAATAAGTATGAAACACAGACCTCATGCAGGAGAACAGTAGAGAATAATCAGAAAACTTTCATTCCTTGGCTGAGATAATGAGGCTCTCACAGAGACATAATAGTTTCACTTGAGTTTCTTTTACAGCTCCAAGTTCAAGGATAACACTCTCTTCACACTGTAGGAATAATACAAGCTTTGTAATAACTTTAGCCTAGGACTCCATAATAGGATTAAACAGTATCAAATTTGTTTAGTTGAACAGCATGTACTGAGTTTGCACTGTGAATAGAGATTTTTACACTAGGAACAGAATCAACTGAGAGATAGTGAAGACCAGGGCAAAGCGTGGTGGGGGGACTCAAACAGAGCCAGGGGATTCAGAAAAATTCTTACTTATCTAGCAAAATCCCCCATATCCCAGAACTCCCTCCTGGCCTGATCTTTGCTCTGGCTTTATAAAATTCAAATGTCAAAGAAATTTTCTACTTCCTGACTTCTTGCTATTCTCTCTTTTCTTAGTCTTTATAGGAGATTATAATCAAAATCAAGCAGACAAAAATAATTTTAAGCTATGCCAAAGGAAAAATTTGTAATTTCTTATTTGCACATTGCATACAAATAAATAATAATGGCATACACTTAATTTAGTTTCTTTTCTAGAGAGTTGTATAGCTTTTAGCATAAGAAATTTGCAAATCAAAATTATTGAATTATTAGGTTTTATGTGCCAAATTTGGGGTTTAGAATTTATGTTCACCACAAATCCATCCTTCTTTTAAATGAAGAGGATTTGTTAAGTACACACATCTACCTCATTTTATTTTTATCTCAATTTGAGATTTTTTTATATGACATCAAGTCAGAAAAATATCAATAGACTCTAGCTATTAATTTGTTAATAATATGGGGGAGGGAGCAAGATGGTGGACTAGGGACATCTCTTCACAAGCAACTCGTGGTAGAGAAGGGGAGTGAAGACTCCAATCACTTTTCCTGGGGGAACCTAACCAGAAATGTCACTTCAGGGGCACAGTGAAGCAGTGGGAGACTCCAAGAGCCAACAAGGAGGTCTGGAGGCAAAGAAATCCTGCACAGAAGGCAAGTGTCTGAGTACGGGGGGAGGTCGGCTGGCTGGCCTCCAGCAGAGGACAAGGAATAGGAATGGGCTATCCTGCAGTTTTTAAATTTTGGACTCAACTGTTTGCTGGAGTTGCCTTGGAAGTGAGCTTAAGTGAGTCAGTAAATTTGAACAGGGTCTGGTGGATGGGATTGAATTGGTTGCAGGTGGTTCTTTCATCAGCTTGGCTATCAGCAGGGCCAGGCCATTATGGGAAGGCTGCATGGGAGGGAGAAACAGTATACAGAGTCCTATGTCAAGACCAGCTCTGGCATGCCTGCTGAGCTTGGACAACTATCCTTAGTGTGAGCTGAATGCCTTCACTTACCTATGAAGGCCACTTTGCTGGCAGGGGCACTGTTTGACATATATCCTAAGAAATCTGGTGAGAGCTTCAGTACACCAATCCCATAAGTAGTGAATTCTGATGAAATAACCAGGCCCAAATTGAGAGCAAGTAAGTCAGGAATACAGGACTGGGTCTCCTCTGCAACTAGAGAGTAGCATCTGGTCCCCATCTTGTACAGCAAAACCAGTGTGTGTATTCTCCATCTCCTAACACCACAGCATACTGCAACACACACACATACACATGCATACACACATACACACATATGTACAGGGTGGACATAAAGTTCATGTGCAATTTACTATGTTAAACTTTTTTAAATTGCACACATACTTTATGTGTACCTGGCATATTTTTTTTTCTTATTTTGCTCAATTTTGTTCCTTAGTTTTTTTCTTTCTTCTTTTTTATTGGTTGTTGTTGATTTTAGTTTTTTTTTTTCCTGTTGGATTATACTTTTATTTTTTTCATTTTTATTTTCTTCAGTAGCAAAGGCTCCTCTATTTTTGTTATGGTTTTTCAGCCCCTTTTATTGTTTCTTTCTTTTTATTTCTCTCGTTTTTTTCTCAATTTTGGTAGAGATTTTCCCACTTTTCTCATCTTTCCCACACAAATTTCTCATATAACCATTAAGAAATCCTTTCCCCCTCATCCTATATAATTGTATTTTTAATTTTCTTTATCTAATCTGATAATTTTTCCTTTTGTCCGAGGGCTGGCTCAGCATTGGTCTGGCTGAGGAGTCATGGCCTTGGTCTGGCTCAAGTAGGCCATGAGCTCATGGTTGAAGGTGTCCTTCTAGCTTTGGCCTGTTGGTACTGGGAGGTTCCTGCTTTGATATACTGCTGATGTTTTCCCTTATATTTGGCAGCAATGTGGTCTTGCTTTTTCCCAGGTTACCAAGGAGCTCCGGACCTCAAGGGACCCCCATAGCCTGGCACCATAAAGATCTAAAGTTATGGGTATGGGTCAAGGCACCCTACCAAACACTGCCCTTCCTCCTGTTGCTGTCTTTCTGTCCTAGTTATTTCAACCTAGTTGTTTGTAACCTCGAATTAACCTGAAATGAACAAAATATACACATAATAATGTAATTTGTCCCATGAAATAATAGACTAGAAAGTGTGGTTACTATACATTAAATCTACTTGTAGAAATTCACAACATACAGATTGCTTCTGAGATTGCTGTGGTGGCTTGGCCTTGATACAAAAAGACAGTAAAGTAGGATTTCTTTAATAGTAGAGTAGGAGATCGTCTCTTTGATAGGTTCTAGAATTCCAATGCCCCCCCACCACTGGTTCAATACAATTTATAATTCCCTTATGGGCAGAGAGCCTTTGATCTCATAGCTAGATGTTAAGATGTTAGACTTGCCTGATGTAATATGGTGTATTCACTTACTTACATATGTAAGATATGAGTGATGCACTGTAAGGTATAAACATACAGGGTATAAGTATTTTGAGATCAAATGTTAGAGTTGAAAAGTCCTTAAATGCTACCTAGTCTTGCTTGCTGTGCAATGTAGGAATCCCTCGTTTCTTCCAGCTGGACATCATATCTCATTTCACTATAACCAGAACAATGGACCTTTGCCCCCAAAATATGTATATATAGCATGAAACTTTACATTCAAACAATACATTTGGACCCAGGTTGTCATTTATTCATTCATTAAGCAAATATTTATTAAGCTATGTGTGTTCCAGTACTGGTCTAGACTTTTGGAAGACATCCGTGAACTCCTGCCTTCACAGAATTTAGAATCTATGTTCTTTGTTTGCATTGCTGGATTTTCTTTGGTTTAAATTTAATGTTTTAAAAATAATGAAATGTTTTAACATACCATCTTTGCCAAGTTGTGAACTGTAAAAATAAAAGCTATGTCATGATCTTGTAGGGACTCATTGCTGCATACAAGAAGCCATCTGTTCTTTCTAGCATGCCTTGCCACAATCATTAGCAAGCATGCTGTTGAAGTCAAGCATATTTTCACTGGACAACCCACCTACCGGGATTAGTATGGCAATGTCTTACAGTTATTGTGAAGATTAAGTGAAATGCTAGATAAAATACTCAGCAAACTAATCTGATTCTGATCATATCAGGTTGTGAAGTCCCTTAGTAGGGACTAAAGGCATATTTGAAATAAAAAAATATGATTCAACCTAATAGGTTAAATAAACAAAAAGTCAAAGATGGAGTAGTGTGTGTGTATTAATATTTTAAAAATTCATTTCTTTCTCTTTTACCAGGAAAAAAAGGCTAGGTTAGAAGTATGTTTTCTTAAATTCCACATTTAATTATAATCCTATCCTGTAGGACTTGCCCACACTAGATTTTATCTAATGATTTTTATAGTACTGAGAACCTCAATGAATAAAATAAAATCTACTGTGAAGTAGATTGACCATACATGTTTTCATAGTCAATTAATCCCTCAGGTGCATTATCCTGACCTTAACAATCAAAGGTGCTCTGTAATTAATCACTCAAACATGCTCCATTTTGTTTGTTTCAGAAGTTCAGTTTTCTAAATTTGATGGGAATCTTAATATTTTAATGACAGTAAGATGTTTGGTTCTCTCATGTCCATCAGCAGATAAAATAGTTGATGAAATGTCCTATGCCCCATTGTTCTACCATTTCTTCATTGATTTCAGGTCTTTGTGGTATTAGAACAATTTGTAGGAGCATGGTAATTGCAGACATTTAGATAAACTACATTTGTTGAAGGTTGTCTCAGTGATAACTTTTCTTCATCATTTAATGTAATATGGCTGTGAAATTTGAGAGAGGAATGTAATCTGAAAATGCTAATGTCTTCCATTTGCATAATATGTCAGCTAGAGCACTTGTTCTGTTGATCTTTTCCTTTGCTTTCAATGTGGAATCCTTCTTCTTTTCTAACTGATAACATGGCCTAGATTTTGTAAACTGATTTTTCTAGACTTATAGTCAGTATTCTACTGACCAGCTAGAATGTATATGTATTCACTATGATTATGAATTCCCCCCCCCTCTCTTTTTTCTTTACCTACCACAAGGCCTGAGTCGTTGGGTGCTACTTTTAAAATTTAATATATGATTTGTCATCTATAAATTGACTCATAACTTCTGCCTTATACAGTATGGCACCAATTTGAATAGCTGGTAATCCACGCAAACACAAAACACCTGACATTTTTCTCTGATTTGAATTAGCTCAGACACTTTTCCCAAGAAGACCATGATTTTATAGTACTGAATAAAAAGAAACTACAGAGAGGGAGACAAAACATTTTATCAGTCCTAGGGAAGAAAAAAATACAGAATTGGACAATCAAATTTTCTCTAGTATGGACATGTGCAAGTTTCCCAGTCATACTATTAAATTTTACATTAGTAGATGATTCAAGATATAGTTATCTGATCAGTGTGTGTCAGATAAGTTGGCAGCCAGCAGAATTTCTTTGAAAATACAATGCATAAAACACCAGATCTAAGAGCTCTAATTCCAAGGCTAAACTGACAACAAGATCTTCTCAAAGAAAATTATAGCAGAGAACATGAAGTCAGGGTTTTGATAAATTAAAATAAGACTCACCATTACAAAATTGCATGGAAATTAGGAAGAATCGCTATTTCTATTTGCATAGAATTTTTCAAGTAATGCAGCACCTTGCAGCATTGGAAATTAAAATGCCTATCATGTGTATAATGAAGACACATGGGTTTTCTTGACTTCACACATGGGTTTTCTTGGACTTAAGGGTTTTCTTGGGAATTTTGAAAGGACATTTTTGTATTTTTTTTTATTATTGTGGTTAAGAAAACATGTAGCATAAAACTCACTCTTTACTTTTTAAATGTATGGTACAATAGTATTAACTATGTGCACCTTGTTGTGAGACAAATCTCTAGGATCTTCTCATCTTGCAAAACCAAAATTCTAGATTCATAGAATAAAAACATCCTTTCCCACTTACTTCACTATTCTACTTTCTCTTTCTAGAAGTTTGACTACTTTAGATACCACATATAACCAGAATCATTCAATTTTGTGTTTATGTGACTGGCTTATCTTGCTTAAAATAAAGTCCTAAGATTCTTCCACACTGTAGCATGGGACTGGATTTCCTTCTTAAGGCAGAATTACATCCACTGCGTAGCTACATCTTGTTTATCCATGTATCCATTGTTGGTGGTCATTAGTTTCCTTCCGCCTCTTAGCTATAGTAAATAGTGCTGAAATGAACATGGGTAGGCAAATGAGTCTGTGAGATCCTGTCTTCCATTCTTTTCAATATACCCCCCAGAAATGGGACTGTTGGATCATATGGTAATTCTATTTTTAATTTTTTGATGAAGCTCCATACCGTTTTTGATAGCAGCTGTCCCATTTTATATTCTTTTTTCTTTTTTATGTATTTATTTTTTTTGAGACAGAGGCTCAAGCTGTCGCCCTGGATAGAGTGCTGTGGCATCACAGCTCACAGCAAACTCCAATTCCTGGGCTCAAGCAAGTCTCTTGCCTCCACCTCCCAAGTAGCTGGGACTA
>CAUYON010008241.1:0-38657 GCA_963573935.1 Arctocebus calabarensis | reverse complement strand
TATCATCTAACCCCAGTAAGATTAGCCCACATAACAAAATCCCAAAACCAGAGATGTTGGCGTGGATGTGGAGAAAGGGGAACACTTCTACACTGTTGGTGGGAATGCAAACTAGTACATTCCTTTTGGAAAGATATTTGGTGAATACTTAGAGATCTAAAAATAGATCTGCCATTCGATCCTATAATTCCTTTATTGGGTATATATCCTGAAGACCAAAAATCACATCATAATATAGATATATGTACAGAATGTTTATTGCAGCCCAATTCATAATTGCTAAGTCGTGGAAGAAACCCAAATGCCCATCAACCCACGAATGGATTAATAAATGGTGGTACATGTATACCATGGAATACTATGCAACCTTAAAGAAAGATAGAGACTTTACCTCTTTTGTGTTTACATGGATGGAGCTGGAGCATATTCTTCTTAGCAAAGTATCTCAAGAATGGAAGAAGAAGTATCCAATGTACTCAGCCCTAATATGAAACTAATTTATAGCTTTCATATGAAGACTAAAACCCAATTATAGCACAGGAATACAGGGAAAGGGGAAAGGGAGGGGAGGGGAGGGGGGAGGATGGGTAGGGGGAGGGCAATTAGTGGGAACACACCTACAGTGCATCTTAGCAGGGTACTGGTGAAACTTATTAAAGGTAGAGTATCAATGTCTTTATATAATGATCAAGAAAATGCCATGAAGTCTATCTGTAACAGTACGATCAAAATATTTCTGAATGTATATGAATCATGCCCTATGATTGCACCAATGTACATAATTATGATTCAATAAAATTATTTTAAAAAAAGACCTACATGGCATTTTCTTCTAATAAAAGGGTGTTTCATCTACATTGAAAATCTGTTATTAAGTTTATCTACCTCCATAAATTATCTTAGGTATATCTTCTGGATAACTTGCTATAATTTCTATATCAAGTGTCTGTTACATCATCTTTCATGTTATGGAGATGGTCCCTTTTCATTAAACCTCATGAACCAAACTCTGCTAGCATGAAACTTTTCTTCTGAAGTTTCCTTACCTCCCTAAGCCTTCAGAGAATTGAAGGGAGTTAGGATCTTGCTCTGGAGTAAGCTTTGGCTTAAGCCTAGGGAATATTGTGACTGCTTTGATCTTATAGTCAGACCACTCAAACTTTCTCCACATCAGCAACAAAGCTGTTTTGCTTTCTCATCATTCATATGTTCACTATAGAAGGACTTTTAAATTCTTTCAAGAACTTTTCCTTTGCATTCACAACTTGATTAACTGGCACAAAAGATGCCCACTTTGCAGGCTATCCCAGCTTTTAACATGCCTTCCTTACCAAGCTTAATCATTTATAGCTTATATTTCAGATTAATATGAGGGTACATACTGTTAGGTTACATTGCTTGTACTTGTAAGGTAAAAATCCAAGATGAAGTTGTGTCCTTCAACCAAGAAGTGTGCCTTATAGCCATCATTTTACCCATTCAGTATAAATTTACCAAACTCCAATTCTCTCCCCCTCTTGAATTTAATTGAGTTTTTCTCTCATGTAGGCATGTAGTTGTTTGTTAATCTACTTATTTCAACTTAGTATCAAGTACATGGTTGCTTGTTTTTCCATTATTATTGATATGTTATTTATGAGAATCTTAGCCATTCTAGATTGTTAAAACAAATTTAAAATATCAATCCCTTTTTATAGTTGCATAGTATTCCATGGTGTACATATACCACAGTTTGCTAGTCATTTATGGGTTGATGGGCACTTGGATTTTTTCCACGTCTTTGTGATTGTGATTTGAGCTGCAATAAACACGTAGGGGCAAATGTCCTCATGTTAAAATGAAATTTTTTTTTTTCTTTTGGGAAGATGCCTACTAAAGGACCTTCAAATGGAAGGTCTACTTTTAATTCTTTCAGGAATTGCCATACTTGTTTCCATAAAGGCTGTACTGGTTTGCAATCCAACTAAGAGTGATTAAGTATTCCTTTCGCTTCCTGCCCATGCCAGCATCTGCTGCTTTGGGATCTTGTGATGTGAGTCATTCTCAGATTTAGTGTAATTCCTATTAAAATATCAATGTCAATAAAAGGAAAATTTAGTTTATTCTGTCTTTCACAATGTATATTTGAGCACACATCACATAGACCTCTGGTCCTCTGTTTTCTTATCTGTATAAGGAGACTAATAACAACCTTTAAAAAAAGTCATAGTTCTCGGGGTGGCACCTGTGGCTTAAAGGACTAGGGTGCCGGCCCATATGCCAGAGGTGGCAGGTTAAAACCCAGTCCTAGCCAGAAACTGCAAAAGAAAAAAGTCATAGTTCTGAAGTACAAATGCTAAGATTAGATGTGAAAGCCTTTAAGGAGTATGGTTTTCTAGACTGCTATAAAATGATATATATACACACATCGATGTTATACTTTGAAGATTTTGAAAAAACTGTTCTATGCTTCATATAGGGAAAAAAAAAACACAAAATAGCTGGCACAATTCTACTAAATATGAACAAATTCAGAGACATTACAGTAACAGACTACTGGTTATACTACAGGTCTATTGTGATCAAAACAACATGGTACTTGCATGAAAATAGAAACATAGATCTCTGGAACAGAACAGAGGACTTAGTGGTGAGACCAGCCTCCTATCACCATCTAAACTTTGATAAAGCACCCAAAAGCATAAACTGGGTAAAAAAATCCCTATTTAATAAATTGTGCTGACAGAACTAGTTAGCAACATGTAAAAAACTGAAACTAGACCCACACCTCTCATCACCTACAAAATTAACTCATGATGGATAAAATATTTAAATCTAAGACATGAAACTATCAAACTATAGAAGAAAGTATGGGAAAAACTCTATGGATCTTATTGGCCTAGGAGAAGAATCTATGAACAAAACCCCATCAGCAATCACAACAACAAAAATAAATAAATGGGACCTGATCAATTAAAAATGTTTTTGAACAGCTAAGGACACAATCCTCCATGCCATGAGACAGTCTTGAGAATGGGAGAAGATATTGGCATGCTATGAATCTGACAAAGCACTAATAACCAGATTCTACAATGAACTCAAGCAAATCAAAAACAAAGCAAATGACCCTGTTAAAAACTGGGCAAGAGACATGAACAGAATTTTTTCCATAGCTGTCAAACACATCTCATGCTTTTGATTTCAAGTGAGACATGCCAAACTCTTCCTTTGACTTGAATGCTTATAGACCACTATAGAGTTATTAGTTGGCCTATTTTCAATATTGCTGTGTCTTAGAAAATAGGACATCCCTAGGAAAGGGAGAGATATGGAGAACAGATGATCAGTAGAGAAGACAAAATACACATACCATTTGTAAAAAATGTAACATATGCTAAGCATAATAAAGTGAAATGCAACAAAAAGGTATACCCATTAAGAAGATGATAAGATCAAAGTAGCAAAAAGAAAAAAAAAAAGATCAAAGTAGCAAACAAAAATTTTCCAAAATTGTTTTTTGATTCAAAGCTCAAGTAGAAATATTGTCAGTTGATCATTCATTTTTAGGTAAATGCCTACCAAAATCCCTATATTTAAGGAACCATAGTTAGCTAATCATTCTTTTAAAATAAAAATACTGATACATAAAAAAATGTCTAGTTCAGCTGACAATCTAAAAAAATCACATAAGTCCTCTGCCTTGTGATAACCATTCTATTTTGGCATTCAATTAAAGTGCTTTATGTATATTTCTCATTTTATCATGGAATATTAGAAAGAAGTGTATTCAAGCTTCAGATTTAATAAATTTAATAATTGTTCAAGCCTCATCAAGGAAATTCTTAAACTGTGTGAGGCATAAAGGACACAATGATTATTGGTACTGTTCAGTAACTCTGCCATGATTGTCCAAAGGTATCAGTTGTACAAATAATATCATGGAATTATCATGAAATAGCTTTGACCTGAAGACTCCCTGAAAGGGTCTTGGGGTTCCTCAGGTGTATGTAGACCATGCTCTTGAGACCACTGTTCTAGAGAATAGCTCTTACTAAGACTGAAAAGAATGGGGTATAAAATAAGAACAGGCTTTTTAAATAAAAACCATTCTGTAAGGTATAATATAATCAAAGAAGAAAAAAAGAGAGAGAGATAGTCCAGGCTTTTTAATACATTGTCATACAAAGGAAGCATTTTTTTTCCCTAGCTCCACTAACACTCTGGTATCCCAATATAGCATTTAATTGAAGCCATCATTCATAGTATGAAAAAGTAAATATTTATTTCTTCATCACCTGATCTGTTTTCCTTTTATTCAGGTCCTAAGTGTGAACATTCTCAGCATATAGAAATAATGTATCTCTCTGTCCTTTTCCAACAATCAACTACAAAAGTAGCCACTTAGCATCAAACTACTCTACCTAAAACCATATTAATATTGATAGGAAATGTTTCTTTTCAGTCACCCAAATCCAATTGTGGGAAAGTGTCCAAAAGAGAAATTAGTTGCACCAATACACTTTTCTCTCAATCACCTGACTTTTATATATTCTGATAAGAATATTAAATAAGTGCAGCAAACTGGAAAATCACACATTTTAAAATATTGATTCAAAAGACCAATTACATGAAATTTTAAGATATAAGAATATAGTTATAAACTACCAGCTGATCAATTACTTAAAAGAACAAGGGTTCTATATTTTCTTTTTATTAACTTATTTGTTTTATTAAGACATATATACTAGATCATGAGTACACTTATGCCTTTGTGGGATTCAATGTGTTGATTATTTATACAAATTGGAGTGCTTACATCTTAATTAACATAGCTTTCATCTCATTTACTAAATCACACTGTTAAGACATTTGTGTTCTATATTTGATAGATCTGACTTGTACCCATGCAGAATGCTCCATAGGGTTCTATATTTTCAAAACTTCATTTTTAAGTACTATTGTTAAAGGTTTTACTAGTGGAAAAGCAAAAATATTTTTTTCTGCACAACCTATAAATGATAAAATGTATACTATGTACAGACATTTGGCATATGATAATATACTCAATCTCAGCCAAAAGACTGAGAAGCAATCGCATATGACATATAAGGATGGCTAGTCAATTTCAAATATGTTTTCATATATTTGTGCTTTAAAATAATTCACGTAAGTTGCTTGATACACATTTCAATCTATAAATTACTGAGTATTAACAGTGTTATACTTGGTGTTCTTAGTACAGAATTTTTTTATTATCATCACTTTTTTTAAATTTTAGATTGTTATGGACTATATACATTTGCTTACATAGTTTGCTTTTGTGTGGATAAAGTCAACCTCATAGGTGTGTCCTTTGAAAGTGTGGACTCAGCAGGCATTTCCACCCAGCAGGCATATTGCACAATTTCTGTGTCTCAGAAAGTGTGCAATGTAACTGCTGAGTAGAAATATACCCCTCGCTTATCCCCCCTTCCCCCATTTGGATTTCCTTCAGTTTTGCTTCTATATGAACTTACAGGTGTTGATGCATTAGTTCTAATTTAGTGTTAAGTACCTATGGTGTTTGCTTTCTTCATTGTTGTAGTAATTCAACTAGACTGGTCTACAAATCCATCCAATTTGTTACAAAAGATACTAGATATTTTTAATGGCTGAGTAATAATCCTTGGAATATAAATACCACATAATATTCATCCACTTATGCATTGAGGGGTCCTTGAGTTGCTTCCATATCTTTGCAACTATGAATTGCATTGCTATGAACATTTGAGTGCAAGTGTCTTTATGATAAAATGACATTTTTCCCCCCTTGGATTAAAACATAGTAGTCAGATTCCAGGATCAAATGGTAGGTATACTTTTAGCTCTTTGAGGAATCTCTATATTACTTCCATAGAGGCTGTACTAGTTTGCAGTCCCATCAACATTTTATGAGTGTTCTTTCCTCTCAACATCCAGGCTAGCATCTGTTGATTTGGGATTTTATGGTGTGAGCCATTCTTCCCTGGAGTTAGGGGATATCTCAGTGTGGTTTTGATTTGCATTTCCCTTATGTTTAGAGAAAATTAGCAATTTTTCTTGTGCTTGTTAGTCATTAGTCTATCTTCATAAGAAAAGTTTCTATTAATGTCTCTTGCTCAATTTTAACAGGACTGATTGATCTTTTCTTGTTAGTTTGCTAGATTTATTTGTAGACCCAGGTCATCAAACATTTATCAGATGTGCAGCATGCAAATATCTTCTCCTATTCTGTATATGATCTATTTGTTTTGTTGACTATGCCCTTGGTTGTGAAAAAAAAAATTTAACTTGCTCAGGCCCCATTTATTTTATTTATTTTTGTTGCTACTGTGATTGCTGATGAAGTCCTCTTCATAAATTCCTACCCTCGACTGATATCTTTAAGGGTTTTTCCTACACTTTATTCTAGGTTTATTAGTTTCATGTCTTAGGTTTACAACTTTTATTCATCATGAGTCAATTTTTGTGAGTGGCATTGGTCCTGTTTCAGTCTTTTACATGTGGTTATGCAATTCTCCCATCACCATTTATTGAATAGAAATTCTCCCCAGTGTATGTTTTTGTTCTCTTTGCCAATGATTGGATGACCATATGAGGATAGTTTCATCTCTAGATTTTCTGTTCTTTTCCAAAGGTCTATCTCTCTATTTTTATGCTAATATCATGCTGTTTTGATCATTATAGACTTCTCATATAGCTGAAGTCTGGTAAAGTGTTGCCTCCAGATTTGTTCTCACTTTGTAGGATTTCATTGACTATTTGGGGGGTCTCCTCTTGTTCAATATTAAATGTAGGCCTATTTTTTCCAAGATCTGTAAAATATGACATTGATATTTTAATGAGGATTGTACTGAATCTGTAAATCACTTTGGGCAGTACAGACAAACTAACCCATCCAAAGTACTCTTCTTGGCCATCTGGTGAACTTGGCAATATTCAGCAATCCATAAAAGTATATGTAGCACTTTTTCTAGAGTTTGTGAACTTAATTGTCAGAACTTGGACAATGACAGCTCTGATGGTAATTCCAAGAAAAAGGTTCCAAAATTGCTTTGAAGGATGGACTAGGCACTGGAGTCAGTGCATAAATTCTCAATAATACTTCAAAGTTGGCCATAGTGATAATCAGCAATGAGGTATATAGCATTTTTTCTAGAATGAGTTCACAAATTTAATTGTCCATCCTCATACGAAAGCTACTGATTTGGGCATATTGATTTTACATGCTGATATGTTATAGTATTCATTTGTCAATTCCAGGAGTTGTTTGGTTGAGTCCTTGAGGTTTCTTGGCATCAGATCATGTCGTCAGCAAAGAGTGATAGTTTAACTTTTCTCTCCCTGTTTTAGGTACCTGGATATCTTTCTCAGGTCTGATTTCCCTGGCTTGAACTTCCCATACTATGTTGAATATTATAGGTGGTAGTGGACATCCTTGTCTGGTTCCAGATATAAGCAGGGATGCTTTGCATTTTTCTCTATTTAATATGACGTGGCTGTGGATTTGTCACATACAGCTTCTACCAATTTAGGGAATGACCCATATATGTCAATTTTTTAGGTGTTCTTATTTTTAAAAGGGTGCTGAATTTTGTCATCATCCTTCATTGTATGCTTTTTCTACATATACTGAGAGGACTACATGGTCTTTATTTTTACTTGTGTTTACATGGTGAATTATGTTTATAAATCTATGTTTGTTGAACTAGATTTGGATCGTGGGATTAAGCCTACATGGTTGTGATAAATTATTTTTTGATGTGCATCTGAAAATGCACATCTATTTGGTAAGATTTTATTGAATATTTTTGCATCTATATTCTATTAATGATATTGGACTGAGGTTTTCTTTTTTTTTTTTTATTTTGTTCTTTCCTGGCTTTGATATCAGCGTGTTATTAGCTTGGTAGAAGGAGTTGAATTGAGTTTTCTTGGAATTTGGTATCTGTGTAATATCTAGATGTCTCAGTTTCTGGTGAAGTTTGGGAAATTTTCAGTGATAATGTCTTCAACTATAGCTTCCATGCTTTTGGAATTTTCTTCTCCTCTCTCAGGGATACCTATAATTCATATGATTTTGTGTTTGGCATAGTACAAAAATCTAAGAGATTGAGCTGCATTTGTTCTCTTCTATGTCTCTAAAAGACTGGGTTAGATGAAGAGCCTTGTCTTCAAGTTATTATATTCTTTCTTCTCCATGGTTGAATCTGTTGCTGAACTCACTGCTGCATGTTGAAACTTCATAAATGCCTCTTTCAATTTTTCATGTTCTATTCTATCTTTCCTAATTATTTCCAAATCATTGGTGATTTTTGTGTTTAATTTTGTTAATTTCTGGAGACACTTATTAGACCTCTTTTTGTTGGTTTTCAACTTTCTCTTTAATTCCATTTATCTCATTTGCCATTCATATTCTGAATTCCCATTCTGTCATGTCAACAATTTCTTTCTCAATGGAACTTTCTGTTGTAGCTCCATTGTGTTACCTTGGCAGAGTTGTGATGTTATGAGTTTCATGCTGCCATGATTCTCTTGCTGGTTCCTCCTCATGTTCTGTTCCCTTGTTTTTATCTCTTAATCCACAGGGTTAAGATTCCCCAGATCTTAGCTGTAGTTGTTTTGCTGGGTCAAATAGGGCACTCGAATACCCAAAGTAACAGCTGCTGCTGAGTAGGTGCTTTCTTCCTTCAGCCTAGTTATTTCCAGAGTTCAGCAATCTGTTAGGTCCAAGTTTGGGGTGGAGCTTCTGGATCTACTCTCCTAGGGAAGCTCTGGTGGGGTCTCGTGGGACAGCCAAAGCACTAGAGATTTGGGCATGGTGCCAAAGGCACGAGGGGATACTGTATGCTCTAATTGGTACACTGAATTACAAGAGAGGGAGCCTTGGGATTGGCCTGGGGTGAGGACCCAAGCAGGACTGAGAATCTAGAAGGTCCATGGTGGAGCTAGGGGGCTACTCCAATCTGTTTTACAAAACTAGGGGACCTGGTCGCACCCATAGGTCAGTGGGTAGGGTACTGGCCACATATACCCAGGCTAGTGGGTTTGAATCTGGCCCAGGCCAGTCTAACAGCAATGACAACTGCAACAAAAAATACCCAGGAATTGTGGTAGGCACCTATAGTCCCAGCTACTTGGGAAGCTGAGACAAGAGAATTGCTTAAGTCCAATAGTTGGAAGTTGCTGTGAGCTGTGATGACACTGCACTCTACTGAGGGCAACATAGTGAGACTCTGTCTCAAAAATATAAAAATAAACAACTAGGGGACAAATTGGGAGGCCGCTGCCCAATCCTGGAGGGCAGCACCCTAGCCTACTACACAGCTGGCTGAACTCTTACTCTTTAGGGACCCTGTGAAGCTGTGTCAAACAGGGCTGATGCAGACACCAGCAGCCCCAGACTTCTGTTGTTCTCTGTATTCCTCCTGTGTCTTTCCTAAACATTAGGTGACCTGATGTTTCCCTGATGGATGGTAGTCCTCTGGCTGGGCTCCAACTCTGTCAGTTCCTATACCCAGATCTTCCTGCATTTCACCAGGGAAGCACTTGAGTCATTAGAGAAGCCAGGAGTCATTCTTCTCCCTCCCCAGAATGTCTCAGGCCCCTGTGCAGTTTTGGGTGGCTCGAGGTGGCCCCTGCAGCTGTCCTTTGCCCTCTGTGGCCTTTATCTGGTGGGGTAGCTCCGAACAGAATTCAGATTAGTCTTAACCAACCTGGCAGTTGGCTGTGAGGGATGGTGCTAGCCACATGGCAGCTCAGATCAAACAGCAGTCCCCATATAGAATCTCTACTTCTGTGCTACACAACTACCAGTCACCTCTTTCCTTTGTTGTCTTCCTTATTTTCTCCCCCCAAACCTGTCTCCTATGCTGCCTCCCTGTGCCTTTTTGTGAATTACAGGTGCAGCTTCCTCTTCTCCCTACTTTTCTAGGAAAAGGCTGCTGACAGGCTGCTTCTAGTCCACCATCTTGTTTTCTTCCTCTTTCTCACTGTCTCAGAAACCTACCCACCATTTCCACCTATGCTTAGTACAGAATTATATATACATCTTTCATAAAGATAATGCATGGTTCCTTAAATTTTAAACTGTCTTTAGTATGGCTTCCCCCTATTAAACAGATTTAAAGCTATTTAATGTTACAAGGCTTTAGATGGGCTAAAATCTAATTTATTGCATTTTCTGGATGGAACCTTTACAGAAAAACTTAAGCTTCTTCAAACCAAAGTTTCTTACAATTGTTCCAACAGTTATCTGGTTCACATACTTGGCCAGATTCCTGAATAGGTTCCGCATATAACAAGTCACACTTACACAAAACCTACCCAAATGATATAATACCAATGAGCAAGTATGTTTATATACCAAGAAGAAACAAAAAAAAATTGAAAGAATGGAAAGAAAGAAGAGAATCAAAGAATGAAAGAATTTGAGAAAGAAGGAAGGAAAAACGGAAGGGAGGGAGGGAGAAAATAAAGCTGCCTCTTTAATGTATTTTTGCTTGATACACTACAGAAATATATCTACTCCATATTGTAATATTAGAGATCTTAAAAGGAATTGAATAAAATTCTTGTTAACCCAAAAGTTCTGAACAAAGCTGCATATTCCCTGAATTTAAGGACTATATTAACAACCTGTTAGCATGTTTCTATTTGTGGAGATGTTAGTGAAGACATTTCATTATGTTATATAGCATTTTCCATATGAAGACCCATGAGAGAAATTACTCTGGTCTGCTTGATATGTTTCTACCTTAAAAATGCTACAAATAATCATATACTTGAAGGTAGACACTTTTATTTTTGTTTCAGGTTAGTGCAAGGGGACAATTCATCAGGTCATAATATTTGAGTTTGTTAGGTAGAGCCATTTTGTAGTTGTGTGCATCCAAGGGGTGTCCCATATATGCCTATATTGTGCCCATTAAGTGGGAGCACATGAATCCTCCTTCCTCTCCTCTGCTCCCTCCCTCATTCCCCCTTCCCCCACCTTGAATTCAATTGAGTTTTACTCCTATGTGGACAAGTATTAGATTGTGTACTGGCTTCATATTAGTATTGAAGTCATTGGATATTGGCTTTACCATTCTTGTGATACTTTACTAGAAAGAATGTGATTCAACTACATCCAGATTAATACAAAAGATGTAAATTCATTATTTTTTATAGTTTAATATTATTCTATAATATACATATCACAACTTTTAATCCATTCCTGAACTGATAGACATCGAGGTGGTTTCCACATCTAGGCAACTGTAAATTGAGCTGTGATAAACAATCTAGTGCAAATGTCTTTATAATATTTTTTTTTCCTTCAGGGTAGATGCATAATAGTGGGATTGAGGGACCAAATTGGTTTGACTTAAGTTCTTTACGATACTCCACACTTCTTTCTACAGAGGCTGTATTAGTTTGCAGTCCCACTGGTAAAAGTGATCCTCTCTCTCCACATCCACACCAGCATCTGCGACTTTGGGAATTGTGATGTGGGCTATTCTCACTGGGGTTAGGTGATATCTCAGGGTAGTTTTGATTTGAATTTCTCTGATGTTTAGGGATGATGAGCATTTTTTCATATTTGTTAGCTATTCATCTGTCTTCCTCAGAGATTTTGTTCATATCTCTTGCCCATTGACAGATGGGATTGTTTGGCCTTTTTTTTGTTTGGTGAGTTCTCTATAAATCGTAGTTATCAAGCCTTTGTCAGATTCATAACATGAGAATTTCTTTTGCCATTCTGAGGGTTGTCTACTTGCTTTAATTTGTTGTGTTAATTAAGTCTCATTTGTTTATTTTTGTGGTTGTTGCAATTGATACTTAATTTTTTTCATAAAATCATTCCCCTCATGATTCCCCTACATTCCCCTACATCCTCAAGAATTTTACCCACACCTTCTTCTAAGATTTTTATCACTTCACGTCATAAATTTAAATCGTTTTTTGCAACTGGGTCAAAAGTGTGACTCCAGTTTCTGTTTTTTTCATGTGGGGATCCAGTTCTCCCAGTACCATTTATTGAATATGAAATCTTTCCTCAGTGTATGCTTTTGCTTGATTTATTAGACAGCAATAAGAGGCAAGTTTCATCTCTTGGTTTGCTATTTGGTTCCATATGTCTACATCTCTATTTTTTTGTGCCAGTACCATGCTGTTTTGATCACTGTGGACTTGCAATACAGCTTAACGTCTGGTAGGGTGATGTTCCAGGCTTTGTTTTTTATTACTAAAAATTGCCTTGGCTATATGATATTTTTTCTAGTTCCTAGAAAATGAAGAACTATCTTTTCCAGTTCTTTAAAATACGATATTGGTAACGTAATAGAGATTGGATAGAATCTATAGATTGCCTTGGGTAGTATAGACATTTTATCAATGTTGATCTTCCCATACAAGAGCATGGTATGTTCTTCTATTTGTTAATATCTTCTGCTATTTCTTTTCTTAGGGTTTCATAATTCCTTTGCCTATTTTGTTAGGTATATTCCTAAGTGTTTCATTTTCTTTGAAGCTACTGTGAAGGGAATTGTGTCTTTGACTAGCTTCTCAACTTTGCTGTTATTGACATATACAAAGGTAACTGATTTGTACACATTTATTTTACATCCTGAAACATTATTCTAGTTCTTGATCACTTTCAGGAGCCTCGTGGTTGAGTCTGTGGGGTTCTCCAAGTATAAGATCATACCATCAGCAAAAAGGGAGAGGTTGACCTCTGCCCCTATTTGGATACCATTCATATCCTTCACTTGCCTGATTGAATTGGCTAGAATTTCCAGCACTATGTTGAATATCAGTGGCAATAGAGGACATCCTTGTGTTTTTCCAATTCTAAGTGGAAAAAAGCTTTCAGTTTTACTCCATTCAGTTTCATATTAGAGATTGAAGATAGTGGCTGAGTAGCAGATTCTGTGCAGCTGGACACAGTGAGAGTGGGGGGAGAAGACTCCAGGCATCTCTGCCAGTGGATTTTTCCCAGAGGCTTCCCTTTGGTGATATAGGAAGTCAGTGAGAGACTTCTGGACCCCACAAGGAGGACAGAAGAGGTGGAAAACTGGCAAGTGGTAGATGTGTTTGTTAGGTCAGAGGCTGTCTGCAGCTGTAATCATAGCAATGGCAAGAATGTAAGCAGGAAAAGCCTTACCTGGGGGCTGTTTTGGTTTTTTTTGTACCTGGACACTCGATTGAACTGTGGTGGGAGATCTTGGGCAGGTGTGCAGATGACTTTGGGTGTTGTCTGGGGCCCCAGACTGAGCTGCTGAGCTGAAAAAGAGCTAATATCATTCAACTGTGGGCTGCCCCTGCATGTTGCAGTGCCAGGATTGGCTGGGAGAACATGGGTGAGTAATCTAGTGACTGAGCTGCCCAAAGGCAGGATGGAGATGCTGTGCAAATGTGGAGATCCAGGTGTTTGGCAGATCAACAGCCGTGGCCCTCAAGGGCATAGAGGGAGACTGGATTTGGTGCACTGGATAAGAAGGCAGTCATGCCAGGAGAGATTCCAGTGATAAAGTGCTTTACCTGGAAAGCTTCTGCCTGACCAAGGTTCATAGCTTGTAGTGTCTTTTGAGTGGGCTGAGGAGTCATTTGAGCTCCCAAGCCTGTAGGTTCTGAGAAATCAGCAGAGGCCTCTAGTCCATCTTGTATAGCTGTTTCAACATTGTGATTAACATCTCAAACCTCAGAAGGTCACCTGCTGCCCAGTCAATACTTACCAAGATATACATACTGTTTGGTTTCTTGGGTTGGGGGGTTGGGGGGGTTTTGATTTTTTTTTTAACTTCAGCATTTTTCCTTGACACCTTTCTTCTTTTTTTTTTTCAACATTCTAGTTTAAATACAATCTTCCATTTTTTGCCTTCTTTAACAATTAGAATTTCATTTTTGCTAGTGTTTATGTCCCTATTATTTGTTTTTTCTTCCCTAATTTTATCCCATAACAGTCTTTGCTTGTTTGTTTTGGTTCAATTTACAATAATTTTGTCTTTCATCTCTACCTGGTAGAGTTGGGGTATTGTGTCTGAGCTGGCTGGCAAAGAGCTGTTGACTTCAAAGGAATCACCCAACCCAGCACCCCTGGAGGTTGGGGGGTCTTTAAGGTTGGGCCATGATACCCTATTACACACATACATTTCTCCTGTTTATTTCTTTTGGTGCCTTTCTTGTTTTTATCAATACTTTCTTTTACTCACCCCCTCTTCTTTCTCTCTTTCTTTTTTTTCTGTTCTTTAAAATTTTTTCCCCTTCTTTCTCTTAAATCTTTTCATCCTTCTGGTCTCACACCAAAGGACTCATTAAAACTTTAGGCCAGTGATATAGTAATTTAAAGAGCAAGAAGAAGTGAAAGGAAAATTAGGGTAAGGAAACAGATACAAGAAAGCACTCATGAAGAAGAATCAACAGAAAAATTTTGGCAACATGAAATCCCAGGCCAAAGTAACCCCTTCTAGGGATCGTGATCACAGAAAATTACCCCTATGAAGAAATGTTAGAAATGACAGAAGGGGAATTTAAAATACGGATGATGAAAACAATGAAGGAAATTGATGAGAAAGTGTAAAATAACCAAAAAACAATGAAATAAATTGCTGAGAAAGTGGATAATAACCAAAAGGAAATTCAAAAACAGAATCAATAAGAGATGAACTATATAAAGAATACAGAAAAGATATAGCAGAGCTGAAGGAACTGAAGCAGTCAATCAGGTAACTGAAGGATGCAATAGAAAGTATCAAGAACAGATTACAACATGTAGAAGAAAGAATCTCAGAGGTAGAGGATAAGACTCTTGAGACAACTCAGATAGTTAAAGAGGCCAAAAAGAAGAGAGAGAAAGCAGAACGTTCACAGACAGAATTATGGGACTTTATGAAGTGTTCAAACATACAAATTATAGGTATCCCTGAAAGGGAAGAAGAATGCCCCAGAGGAATGGAAGCCATTTTAGAGAATATTATAAATGAAAATTTCCCAAATATCACCAAAGATTCTGATATACTCCTTTCAGAGGGATATTGGTCCCCTGGTCACCTCAACTCAAATAGAACTTCTCCAAGGCACATTGTGATGAATTTATCTAAAGTCAAGACAAAAGAAAAGATCTTGCCAGGTTTGCCTTATAGTGGAGTGCCAGGATAGAAAATTTCTTTTGGACAGCAAACAAACATCAATAAGGAAGCTAGACTCATTATTACTCAGATACAGGATGGTGGGAGTGATAAAGCGCTAAATTAGGATGGTACATGAATATGATAAATGAGTTCTACCTGATAGAACCTACTCTGTGGTAGGCAGCTTTTCAGAAGAAGGGATTTTCATGAACATGGTGGTATAAAACATTCAATTTACAGGCCCATCAAAGATCTTTGAAATGTCAAAGAGGAAGTCTGTAAGGTTTTGAAATAGATACAAGCAACCCTGGCCTTTTTATTCACTGCACTTCCTTTTAAAAAATTCTAATATCTTGCTTATGTTTGGGGGAAAGATTTTTTTAAAGATACAAAACTAGATGGAATTTGTTTGCATCTGGGACACAAGTTGTAGGTTTTCTTGCTCAATTCATCAATCAGTTTGTGTTTTGAGGCTGAATTACATGTTTGAACTGATGTGTGTGGAAAGAATCATCTAGGGAATTTGTTTAAAATGCTAATTCCTGCCCTTACCCCTGGGGATTCTGGATGAGAAGTTGGGGCAGATCAGGACTGTGCATGATGACAGGTGTTTCTGATGTAGAAGTGTATATGCCTTACTTGAGTAACATTGCCCCACTGTGTACCCAGCACAACCCCAGGTATTGCAAAGGCTTCAGATAAAGTCTATCACAATCTCAATTAGTAATAGATTCACTGCTTTCCTGACTGATTTCTCTACTTAACCAATTTTCTACCTTCTGTACTTACAAAATTTGTGAAAGCAAAAACAAAAGCCAAGACTACGATTTTGTTTAGTTATTGCTCAAAATTTAGTGGTGCCTTAAAAGTTGCTCTAACAAAGAGCTTTATGTATTTTTTCTAATTTAACTTTCACAAAATCAAATTATTAACACATTACAGCATATAAAATTGAGGTTTAGTGAGATTAACTGACTTGTCTAAGTAATACAGACACCAAGTGGGAAAGCCAGGTTTCTAATCCAGTTTGGTCTATATCAAACTTGTGCAATTAACCATGATATTCTGTTTACTACTGGAAGCTCCATGTTACCTTCCCACTCTCACTTCAGTGGTGATGGGAATCCTATAGCACTCAGAGCAGTGCACTTACTTTCTCATGTGTTGACAATAAAACATCAGATGTAAATCTGCTGTCATAAGGTTTTGTTGACTAGGATAGAACTTTCTTCTGTGACTGGCATCACATTCCTTTCCATGGGCTTCTGCAAGAACTGAGCCTGGCCAAATACTTCCCTGCAAGCACAGTTTGTCTGGTTTAGAATAAACCTTTATGGACCAAGCACTTTCAGGAAGCTGGGAGGAATGAGGGTGGCTGGAAGAGAGTGAGAGAGAAAGTGAGGAAAATGATGACATCCTTTGAGGCTAGGGAAGTATATGAGGCCAAGATCATACAGAGATTTGGGGATTCTGGTCCGAAATTTGGCTTTCATTCTAAGTTGGTGGTAAACAAATGGAATCTTTTAAATAGAAGACTTAGCAGACTAATTTGTGTTTTACAAATAGCCTTTTGGTTGCCATGTCAAGAATGATTGAAGTGGAAAGTGCAGTAAAAAGGGTTGTTTTACCCTCTGAATATCTTAAGTGTATAAGAGTTCCTCATAAAGGAAAAAGCAGCCAAAAATGTGTTGAATATTTGTGTACCATCCCCAATGTGATGGTAGTAGTAGATGGGGACTTTGGGAGGTGATTAGGTCATGAGGCTGGAAACCTCATGAATGGAATTAGTGCCTTATAAAAGGTACCCCCAAGAGTTCTCTCTCTCTGTTCTCTTTCATGTGAAAATACATTGAAAAGATGGCCATCTACAGACCAGGAAGCATGCCTAGCATTGCTAGACATTGGACTAGCTAGCACCCTGATCTCGAACTCTCCAATCTCTATAACTGTGAGACATAAATGTTGTTTAAGCCACCCAGCCTGTGGTATATTTATTATAGCAGTCCAAACTGGTTAAGATAGGAAGAAGACATTTTTAGGCTAGATGAAGCAGGAACTCAGAAAAACAATTTTAGAAGTTTCCCTACCTCCTCCCCAAAGTAAATATGGAGAAGAGGTAATAAGTACTGGAAGAGATTTTCAGAACTTGAGTATTTTTAGATTTAATTTTTTCTGTTCTTTTTTATCCTTCCAAAATTCACCAAGCATTTTTCTCCTCAACTTCAGCAGTGTTGCCTCTGAAAGCCTGTGTATCAGGCAGTTGTTTAAGATGATGACAACCTCTCTAGGAAAGTACATATGTTAATGTATTTTCCTAGTAGACTTAAAGAAAAGTATTTTTCTTTATGGTGGATAAGACCCAGATCTGGATTATGCTCTCGCACAAAGCACCTGTGGAGTGGCTTGAAATGGGCTCGCCCTGGGTTAGAGGGCAAGTTTCTACTTGTCTGAGAAAACATGACTACATGTGTTTTGAACCCAGCACAGAGCAGTGGTTTTATTGATGCCATGCTTTTGTACAAATATTACTTAACACTCCTTTGATTGCAAATGACAGCCACACCATCAGGAAAAAGGTATTTATTGTGAGGACAGGAGCATGTCTAATGAAAACTAAGGTTATAAAGATGTCTGGGCCTCTGGAACAGTGGAATTAGATTCCTGAAAACCCTCTCCAACTCCTCACATTCATTTCTGAATATCTTTGTCTACATGACAGAAAATGTGGCTGCTGAAATTGCTCAGAAAAATCTTTCCCAAAAAGAAAGAAAAGTCCCAAGTCCAAAACTTTGCAAGAAGGAGCTTGTTGCCCTGCTTGAGTTAGGATCTTATTCCTGGGCATCATTTGTGTCAGAGGAAGATAGCGCTGAGCTCACAGAGCAACCCCTACAGTTCCCTGAGGTGGATAAGTTAGGCAGCTTTCCTAGGAGAGTTAAAGAAACACAATTTTCTTTAGAGGTTTATAATGATAAGATATGAGGGTATTAGGTTAAAAAGTTCCATAGGTGTCCACTGCACAAGAAACTTTTTTGTGTGTGAACACTGATGAAAATTAGGTTAAATAGCTAAATTAATGACCAATGTAAATAACCAAAAAGTAAGAAAACACTCAATCCAAGAATATATCTGAAAAAAATCAAGAAAATCCAGTGAATAGTAAACAAAATTGATGTTGTATTTTTCTGTTAAATGTTATTTGGGCTAGCTGTTTCAGTAAGGTCTCTTTGCCTTATACTAATTAAATGGCAAGTGAATCTACATAGGATGGATTTTCCTACAGTGATGTAAAATACTTGCTTACGTTCACGTAGCAAAGGCCCTCTTAACTCCTTCTCCACCCTTTGCCCAATTCCTAATCTTCTACGTATGAATTTGAGGTAAGCCCACTGGAGAACCTTGGGAGCAATGAGAATACATAACACCACATGGCTAATGAGGACACTCTGGTTTATTCTGGGAAAAGAGTGTATTAGTCAAGATTCTCCAGAGAAGAAGAACCAAGATGAGTGAATATACACAGAGAGAAAGAGAGAGAGATTTTGAAGAATTGGGCCATGTGATTGTGGAGGCCTAGTAAATCCAGAATGGGCCAGCAAGCTGTGGCAATCAGGGAAGAGACACAGTTTGAATCTGAAGGTGCTCTGTTGGCAGAATCCTTCTTCCTTGGAGTACATCAGTCTTTTTTTTTTTAATTTTTATTAAATTATAATTGTGTACATTGGTGCAATCATGGGGCACAATGTGCTGACTTTATATACATTCTGAAATATTTTCATTGAACTATATAACATAGCCTTCATGGCCTTTTAATCACTATATGAAAACATTTATATTCTACATTTAGTAGTTTTCACCTGTACCCTTCTAAGATGCACTATAGGTGTGATCCCACCAATCACCCTCCCTCCACCCATCCTCTCCCCTCCTCTCCCCTCCCTTATCCCTTTCCCTATTTCTTGTGCTATAACTGGGTTTTAGCCTTCATATGAAAGCTATAGATTAGCTTCATAGTAGGGCTGAGTACATTGGATACTTTTTCTTCCATTCTTGAGATACTGTGGTAAGAAGAATACGTTCCAGCTCCATCCATGTAAACATAAAAGAGGTAAAGTCTCCATCTTTCTTTAAGGCTGCATAGTATTCCATGGTATACATGTACCACAATTTATTAATCCATTCGTGGGTCGATGGGCACTTGGGCTTCTTCCATGACTTAGCAATTATGAATTGGGCTGCAATGAACATTCTGGTGCAGATGTCTTTGTTATAATGTGATTTTTGGTCTTCAGGGTATATACCAAGTATAGGAATTATAGGATCGAATGGCAGACCTATTTTTAGATCTCTAAGTATTCTCCAAACATCCTTCCAAAAGGAACATATTAGTGTGCATTCCTACCAGCTGTGTAGAAGATGTTGGCGTAGATGTGGAGAAAAGTTCTTATATTTCTATTAGCTGAGTTGGGAAACATAGAACTGCCACACAGAAAATGAACATGAACTCAACAACCTCTAAAGTCCATCATGATTGTTTCTATATATATTTTAAAAACATGCACAAACACATGAAAAATTATTTCTCTCTGTTTATGCACCAATATGAACCCAAGGCCACTCACCCTGGCGTTACATCAGCTCAGAGGTTGGGAAACGATGAACTTGAGATACACACCCGGTTGAACAATTAAGTTTGCACACTCATCCTAGGAACAGTGCTGCACGCCACAGTGATGAGTGTCACTCCGGGCACCTCTGAAGTCCTCATCTTGGGAAACTGTGCCCTGACACCAGCACCTAGTCCACCCTTCAGAGCATTTTTTCTAGGATGAGTTGGTAAACTGAGTTGTCAGACTTCCTATGAAGATGATTCTGATGGCCATTACAGAAAAAGAATTCCAAAAGTGCTCTCAAGGGGGGATGAGGTGCTGGCCTTGGTAGTTGCATAGCTCCCCAGGGAAGAACTTGGAAGGTGCCTGTGGTGACATGCAGCGGTAAGGTAGAACCAGGCCCAGTGCGTTTCTGTTTACTTGTTCTCTGCTTACTGGCTATACATTGGCACTGAAGGGAAGAGATCATGCTTGCCTGCAGGGGGAGTCCTGTGTGGGCCACGCTCATCTGTGACCCTCCTAGTGGTAGCTGGGAGCCCCCTAGGGTGGTCGCCGTGGAGGGTCCTAAGGGTACTGCAGCTGGGGACTGGGGAGCTTCTGGCTCCCTCACGCGGGTTCTCCAGCAGGGGTGGCACGAGCAGCCTGCCAGACCTTCCACCTTCCTGGTATCCCCTGAACTTTAGTAGGAACCCCTGGGCATATGTCTGCCCAGTATTTCCCTCAGCCCCCTCCAGGGCTTCACCGCCACCAGAGCAGTTTCCACCTGTGGCCATTGGCCTCATTCTGGCTCAGCCACACAGCAGCTGTGGTTTGTTTTCTGGACCCCAAAGAGAGGCTATTTGTACCTGAGTCTCCCCGAACAAGTCTTTAGTGAGTCCAGCTTCCTCCTCAGTGACACTGGCACCAGTCTGCAGTTCCAGGGCATTGGGAGGCTGAAGATGGCCTGAGCCCAGGAGTGGAGATACCAGTGAGCTGTGATCCTGGGTGACAGAGAGAGACCCCTCTGTAAACAACAACTCGTCCTTCCCAGGGACCAGCATTGCCTGCCCCCTTCCTGCCTGCCCATCCCTCTGCTCTCCTATGGGCATCTGGCCAGGCTCAGAGCAAGCAGACAAGACAGACAAGTCCTGGCTGAGTGCAGGGAGGGGAGGAGCCCATCCCCCAGGGGCTCAGGGCTCCCCAGGTAGACGCCTGTGGAGGGACCCCCTTCCCAAGTAAGGGAAGAGCAGGTGTGGGCAGGGGCAGCACCTGGACATCCCAGTCTCATGTCTGAGGACAAAGCAGCTAGTTGGGTGGTTCTCCTGGACAAAGCTTAGATCTCAAGGGAAAATGAGCTTTTTGTGGTGTGTTCTCTCTGAGGCCAGGTATTGGCCTGGCACAGTGGGCATGGGGGTGAAGCCCTGTGGGTAGGGGCAGAGACTCAGATGCCAGCCCACTCCGAGTTTCTCGGTGGGAGCTGGGGGGGGGGGTTGCCTGAGAATCTGCTTTTTAAAACAAGTTCTCAGGTGAGGTTGCTGGGGCAGGCCAGCTGTAAGTATAGCTGTGGATGCCACACCCCGGGCCCCTGGGTGGACGCAGGGTCATGGAGGGGGTGAGGTTTGGCTCCCTGCATCCTTAAGGCTACTACTTCCTGGAGGACGCCGAAACCTCTCCTCCTGCCTCTCTGAGCGGCTGACAGTCTCTGACTTCTAAAGGGCCCTTTGCCGTTTGAAGCACCTTTCCTAACGGTGCTATCCCTTCCTCTCTGGGCTATGCGTATTTTCCTCCCCAGTCTCACACTGAAGGTGGTTATTGTCCTGTGATTTTTCATTCTGTGAAGTTTTATTTGCCTCTTCAAATACTCCACACTCAAGGCATGGGTGATGGATGAATCCAGTCCCCTCGATTCCTTTCTTGGTTCCCCTGTCCCTTACCCCAGGTGTCCCCTCCTCCTGAAAACAGCTAATTCCCATCTACATATTGGTCAAGACACAGGAAACAAGATTGTGCAAGTTAACTGTTGGCCCGGCTGTGACTGGAAGCCTTACTCGTCTGGTCTGGGAGTGCGGCGGTGAGCCTGAGCAGGTGTCTGTGACCTCTGTCTCTTTCCTGCTTTCTCCCAGCCCTGCTTCTCACAGGCATTTCTGGAAGGCACAGCTGCCCATCTGAAGCATCAGATGGGTTGTTGTCTGTGTTGTGGTTGTTGCCTGACATCCCTCAAGGAGAAAGAGAATCTTTGGCATCCAAAAGCAGTAAGAATTTTGCACATCACAACATTGCCCCTCCTGCAGGAGCAGTCGGATTCTGTTGTGCTCCAGGAGAAAGCCCAGTTACTTCTGGGCTCGGTGGAAGATCTTACAGAAAATCGCTGCAGAGTTGACATCATGAAATATTTACCAGCCATTTGGCGGCTTTCTCTCGTACAACCGGAGCGAGCAGGAGAGACGCAGATGCATTTGGAGAGCCAGGTGCCTGATGTGAATGATTAGCCTGACACCCGCCTGTTTCTGGGCCACATTTTGGTTTCCAAATGAAAAGAGAAAAATGGAATTTGGAAGGGGGTCAGCGAAGCCCTGTGGATGGCCAGGTGCACCCTGCATTTCAGGAAGCCTCCAGCAGGTGGGAGGGAAGTGTGACTCCAGCCTCTGGCCGCCACAGGAGGGCACACGTGACCAAGCAGCCTGGGGGCTGCCCAGGGGGAGCAGAGCGGCTGCTGAAGCCGAGGTGAGCACTGCTCTCCGGAGCGTGGGGATCTCGGGCAAGGCGCTCCCTGGCTTGTTCTGCTCTTGAAGCCATTTTGTTTGTCCCTCTGCCTGCTGGCCTCCGTCAGAGGGCTAGCAGGGTCCCTTTTCCACCTGCAGGTCTGGTCTCCCCAAACCTCGGCTCCTCCCAGCAGATCTGTGCCTTGCTGGGGATTCCATCCTCCGTTCATCTTCATTAAAATTTAAATATCAAATATCCACAAATACTACAGCTACCTTTGGGTAGGAGGACCTTGTGGTTGCCTCTTTGTTTGCACTGGTCTGTGGTCGAATAGGATTGCTATAAAGGGACTCGGAACCAGACCGTGCATCAAATAAATGGCAGCAGAAGCGGTTCAAGTGCGCGGGGCCCCAGTGGCGCCGCCCGGTCAGGCGCTGCCAGTGGCTCAGTTACAACATTGTCACTCTCTCTGAGCAGTGGCATAATTGGCCACGGTTTGGACCCTTTTTTTTTTTTTTTTTTGAATTTTGTAAATGCTGGCATTTGTCTATTAGAAGCACGTGATTAAGAGTAGCTGTTTGTTCTTTTAGAAGAGCGTGAATGATTTAAACACTGGCCCCTCACGATGCCTCAAGTTCTCATGCTCACCCTGGGACTTGCCTGCAGCTTCCTCCCCCTCCAGAACCTTCTGTCGGCCCCTTCCCACAGGAATGTTTGAAGGCAGGCCTTGAGCTGTGTCTGTACCCTGGCCTGGCTGTATGGCCAGAAACTGCTTTTGTTGTTTGTTTTTAAATTCTGTGTGAAGTTCAACTTCATTACCATAGTCCTTTTTGGGAGAACGGATGCTAAAGATTAAAAGGAGTTTTGACTCTGTTAACTAGAGGCCGGAGAAGGAGATGTGAACAACTTTCAAATCTGCAGCGTGCCCAAATACTTGGAGGATGTGATTACTTCCTTCACTCAACACATTCAATTTTTGGAGAAACACGATGGAAAATTGTTGCCCACATTCTCCTCTGCTGCCATGCATAGTGGGTGGAGACTGTCGGAATTGGATTTCTGCCCGTGTTTTCCACCTGCTGGGTGGCTTGACCTGCACTTCCCCTCTCGGTGCCCTGAGCCTCCCCACCTGACCGTGGGCTCCCAGGCACTGTACCTGTCCATCTGCACGCAGGGCAATCTGGGCATTCCATGGAGCCCCACTTTCTGTGTTGTTTTTCTGTCCATGCGTTTCCCCATCCTGCAGGCATCTACAGCTGTTCCTCATTTTCTGTTTCCCCTTCACTCCTTCCACTGCTCGCTCCTCCATCATTTCCATTTGATGAACTCTCACGGTAAGGTCCGCTCATTGAGAAAGTCACCTCCCCCATGAAGCTTTTCCTACACCCCAAGGGACAGAACTAATGGCTAACTCTCTCTCTTAGGGCCCTTGTCTGTTATAAACAGTCATTTAAACCTGATTGCATCCTTCATTCACGTTATAAACAAACATTTTCTTTGGATCAATGTGCTGCTACACAGAAGTTCCACAGAGGAGAAGATGACTGATTTATACATATACAAAGAGAGAGAAAGTAGGGGAGATGAAGGGAGGGGAGGGGAGGAGAGAGGGGAGAGGAGAGAAGAGGAACTTTCACAGATACATGGGAGAAAAGAGAATGGCCCCAAAATAGATGCAGGTAATTACAAGGAATTATTATAACAAGGACCTAGGTTCACAGAACACGAAGGCACCTTGGAAAAGATGCCGTTTTGTCCAGTCACCACTCTGGAAGGGGAGGGGATGGGCTCCCCAGAGCTTCCCAAGGCCATTAGGCATGATGGTGCTCAGTTGCCTCCAGACCTGCCACCTGCAGTCTCAGCCACATCTCTGTCCACTGAGTCCCTCTAGGTGATCTCTGTTGGATCACAGGCCATGGGAGAATGTGGCCCGTACCCTCTAGGATGTCACTGCTGGACAGCATTCCCAGCACAGAGAAATGCGTGGACCCAACAAGAAGAAGACAGGCCTGGGCCCTGGTGCTGCCCAAATGGGACACGGGGAGGAGTGAGTTGAGTGAAAAGTTCTCCAAAATAACGTTAAAATGTTTCCAATAGTCCTCGCACGAAGGAATGGCCTTTTTGTTTGGCTTGTGATTGATCAGATCTAAATTGGGCTTCATCATTCCATGTCACCTCATCCCAACAGGATATGATTTGTCTGACAGACCCTTTGAGTTGTGCTTGGGACATTTTATGTTCCTTAATAGCTATACTGAACAAACACATTCTGGAAAAATAATGAAATGCTATAAAGAATGAATACAAAGTTGGCCTCTTTGGTACAAATATAGTCAATGGTAAAAGTAATTTTGAGTGATTTCGTTGTCTGGATTCACTTGGTAAACAATTGCTTAGGACAGTATCAGATTTAAGAAATTTATTGCCTAAAAGTGTTGAAAAGGTTTTAAATTAATGAAAATATAAGCTTATGATGGAATCAGGTATAAAAACTGTACAACCGTCATCCATGTAGCACCCACGAAGTCTTACCGTGTTGATGGTGAGTACTGTGGGTAAATGAGTGGGATGAATTTCACTTCTGCTGCTACCAGTTTGGAGATAAGTTTGAATCAGTTTATCTTTGATAGAACACATCAAGGAATATTTAAGACATTATCTTTGTGAGTAAAGGGTAGTTTCTACAACTCTGATCTTCCTTTTCTTACTCTTGACAAAATATGAAAACGTCCCAATTTTATTAAATGAGTTTCCACAGGTTCAGGAAAGGGATGTGTTGTACTTCACAGCTCAGACTCATCATGAAACTTATCAATAGCACTCCTTGCTTTTGTCAAGCCATTTTGAAATATTCAATAAAGTATACAACTAGGGAGTTATCGGATATTCAGAACAATCTTTATTGCATAGTTTATCAAGCATCAACTTACTTGAGTTTGGGTTGGGTGTTAGCTCCTCCTGGCACAGAATGCATTTAAATCCCCAATTATAGCTCCTTTTCAGTACGTGCACTTCACAGATTACCGTGGGGTAACTGAGAAGGGACACTAAGAAAGGGGCTTCAAGGCGGGTGGGAGGAAAACCTGGCCTGCTGAACCAGGGAGTCTGGAGGGCCTATAGAATGTGGGTATGAGGTAACTTAGGTAACCAATGACCAATAGAAAGAGACCAACAAGGACCAATAGGAAAGGGCAATACTGCCTGGCGGCACAGAGGCCAATGAAAGCCTTGCAGCCAATTTCAAACAGAGAGAGTGTTTATACCCCTGCAGGCCTTTGTGACTCTCTCTCTCTCCCCGTTCTCCTTCATGAGGGGCCACCTCTTCCACCTCTCTTTGGAAGTGCTCTGAACTTTCTTTGTGTTCTTCCAAAATAAAGTCTCTTTTTGTTAGCTTGAAGTTGGTGCAGGTGACTTTTGCTCTCTGTGCACCTGGCCTGTGCCGCTCCAGTTTTATTTTAAGTTTCCACTCGCTTTTGATTTCAATTACTGCTGTGCCTCCGTTAGACGGTCTAGCTCAGCCGAGTAATCAAACCAGGTTAATGGGGTTTGGGGAACTGGGCCCCTTGCCCTCCAACACAAATCACGGTGCTTCTGCGTTCAGAAAGTGCGTTACCACCCGTGAGCAGTGTGTCCTGGAGGTGGTTTGGGAAGGAAAATGCTAGACTGACTCGCAGTGGTTCTCAACCTTCCTGATGCCGCGGCCCTTTAATACAGTTCCTGTGGGTCGCGACCCACAGGTTGAGAACCGCTGCGATAGTAATAGTGTTCTTCACTTTGAAGTAAGTTCTGAGACTTTGCAATATATTAAGTCCAACACATTTCACACTGACTCATGTTAGATCAGATATTTAATGATCCCAAGCTGGTTGGGGGGTCATATAACTCTGCCATAGCTGGAGTTTTTTCTTGCTTTTGTGTCTAGGTTTTATCTCCACGTGTAAGAATTCGTGATGATGAGTGAGAAGCATAAATGAAGCGATGTGATGGCGTGGGGTGGACATAGGCAGGCAGGCTGGGCTTTTCATGGGGAGTACAAAGAAGGGTAAGGGGCAGGTCCTTCCACGCCCTGCAGAGCCTCAGGGGTGAGAGGGGGGCCCTGCGGACACCACTCAGGAGTTTACCCTCTAGCCATGAGAGGCAGTAGCAGTGTGATCGTCAACAAATGACATCTCATTTGGATTCCGTTTCTCTATCTGCAAAATAAGAAATGGGAGAGTATTATACTTACTGCAGGGTCAACACGAGGATCAAATCACGGAGCTCAGGAATTTCAAAATCCTTGAACACTTTTCAGTTCAAACACTACCAATTAATTTTGCCTCTTTGTAGACTTAAAAAAAATAAATGGAATCACATTGTGACCACTATTTCTGATTGTACCTTTTCCAAGCAATATAATGTCTCTGAGATTTATTTGTGCAGTTCTATGCATCACCCGCGTGGCTCTTTTTTATGAATATAACACAATTTGTTGAATCTAGCCCCCTGTTGATGGACATTGAGTTTTTTCCAATTTTTAGCTGTTCTTATTAAAACTACTATGGATGTGTGTGTGCAGGTCTTTGTGTGGACAGAAGTCCTCATTTCTTTTGGTGTAAACCCAGAAGCGGACGGGCTGTGTTGCCACAGATTAGGGGTATATTCATCTCCTGTAGACAATGTCACACTGCCTTCTAATGTGCTTGTATGTTTTACATTTCCTTTAGCAAAGTATGGGAATTCCAGTTACAGCATATGACCAATACCTACATGTAGTTTCGTTCTTTTTTTTTTACATTTTTGGTCACTTTTTATTTTTTATTTTTTTTATTAAGTCATAAACACATAGATCATGTATACATTAATGCCTATCTGGGTTACAATGTGCTGATTTTATATATAATTTGGAATGCTTACATCAAACTAGTTAATATAGCCTTTACCTCATTTACTTAATTATTGTGTTAAGATGTTTATACTCTATACTTAATAGATGTGACATGTACCCTTGCAATATGAACCATAGGAATGGTCCCACCACTTAACCCTCCTTCAATCAAATCTTCCCCTTCCCACCTCACCTTCCTTCTTAATACACATTCGCCTTTCCACTGAGAGTGTAGTGTTGGCTCTTTCACACTTTGGGGGAAGTAATGATTTTCAACACATTTTCATGAACATATTGGCTTTGCTATCATATTTTGGGAAAGATCCATTATAGATATTTGTCTCCTTTTGTTGATTACTTTGTCTTTCTTAATTGATGTTCAGGCATCTTTAAATATTCTTGATGTGTGTACCCTTAGTCAGATACATGCCTTGGGAATACTGCCTCCTACTGTGTGGCTTTTCACTCTTTAAATGAAGTTTTTTGATTAACAGATATTCTTATTTATTTATTTACTTTTTTGAGGCAGAGTCTCACTGTGACACCCTGGGTAGAGTGTTAGAGTGCTGTAGTGTCATAGCTCCCATCAACCTCTAACTCCTGGGCTTAAGCAATTCTCCTGCCTCAGCCTCCCGGGTAGCTGGAACTACAGGTGCAGCCACAGTGCTTGGCTATTTTTAGAGATGAGGTCTCACTCTAGCTTAGGCTTGTCTTGAAACCATGAACTCAGGCAATCCACCCACCTCAGCTTCCCAAGAGGTACGATTACAGGTATGAGCCACCACACCTGGCCTGACAGATATTCTTAATTTAAATTCAATAGTTTTTTTTTTTGAGACAGAGCCTCAAGCTGTTGTCCTGGGTAGAGTGCCGTGGCATCACAGCTCACAGCAACCTCCAACTTCTGGGCTCAAGTGATTCTCCTGCCTCCAGCTCCCAAGTAGGTGGGACTACAGGTGCCCGCCCCAACGCCTGGCTATTTTTTGCTTGCAGCCACCATTGTTGTTTGGTGGGTCCAGGCTGGATTTGAACCCGCCAGCTCATGTGTATGTGGCTGGTGCCTTAGCCACTTGATCCATAGGTGCCAAGCCTTTAGTTGTTTTTTTTTGAAGTCAGTGCCCTTTGGGTCAGACTTAAGAAATTTTGGCCAGGGTCATAAAAGCCATCTATTTTCTTCTACAACTCTTAGAATTTTACCTTTTGCTGTTATCCTTCTCAAATTAAAGTGTGTATAATATGAGGGAGGAGTTTTATTTATCCTCTACACTGACATCCAATTATTCCATTTTTTTTTTAAATCATCTTGTCTTCATGGACTTGCCTTTGTGCCTTGCTGTAAAGCAGAATCTAAACACCAGCACACATGTGTTGGGGTCAGTTTCTGGACTCAGGATGCTGTTCCACTGGGCTATTTGTCTCCTTTTGAGGCAACTCTGAAACGTCCTAACTAGGGAATTTCTGTAGTCAGACTTGATACGCGGTAGTGTAAGTCTTCCAACTTTGTTCTCAATTGTCTTGGCTAAGGTAAGTCCTTTGCACGTGTGTGTGTCTTTTTTTTTTTTTTTTTGAGACAGAGTCTTACTCTGTCACCCAGGCTAGAGTTCTGTGCCATCAGCCTAGCTCACTGTAACCTCAAACTCCTGGGCTCAAGCCATCTTCCTACCTCAGCCTCCCGAGTAGCTGGCGCTGCAGGTGCCAGCCACAATGCCTGGCTAGTTTTTCTATTTTTAGTAGAGATGGGGGTCTCACTTTGCTCAGGCTGGTCTCAACCTCCTGAGCTCAGGCGATCCTCCTGCCTCAGTCTCCCAGAGTGCTAGGATTATAGGCTTGGACCACCAAAGTGTTTTAGATCACTTTGTCAATTTACCCCCTCTTTACGCCCACACAAACCTATAGAGATTTTTTATTGGGATTGTGTTGAATCTATAGATCAGTTTTGGAAGAATAAACATCTTAACAATATTAAGCTTTCCTGTGTTGGGCAATCATGGGGTATTTTTCCATTGCTTAGGTTTTTGACTTCTTACTAATGTCTATTAGCTTTCACGCTACCACTGCTGCATAGATTTTACTAGGCTTATTTCTAGGTTTTGATATTTCTTGGTGTTCTTGTAGATAGTGCTTTTTAAAATTCATTTTAAAATTATTGCTACAGAAGCCTAAGCTTGAGTTTAAAGTCTACCATTATCTAGCTCTGTACCTGTGGACACGTTCCTTCCCCTGCCTCAGCTTCCTCACTTGTGACATGTAGCTATAAGAGTTGCTGCATCACTGTGTCACAGGGAGGATTAACCAAGACAGCAAGGCCAGGCTGACGGACACTTAGATCCTGCCCTGACCTGGGCAGTAAGTTGGAGGCCATTTGCAGGCCCAGCATCCCAGAAAACTGAACAAATACCTGTTCCTTTCTCACATTTCCTTGTAAAGCCCATATTCTCTCGAGAGTATCAAATAATTCTGAAATCTTTATAGGGTCAGAGCAGCTTTGCAAATTGCCTGAATGAATGTATGCTGTTGGCTGAAGTGTTTGAATTTTTGCAAGGGGACAGCTATTTTCTTGAGTTTGTGATCTCTGTGTGTCTGTTTTTCCTAGCAAGGACACCGTTGCATGAGCCCAACAGTGCCTTTTGCAGAAGCATTCTGCCTTGTTTCCACTGTTTAGGGCATATTTAGTACCCAGATGTAGCAAGCAAATATTCTTCATGAATTTATTTTTCTAAGTAAATGGTTTCATTTTCTTTGTAGTAATTCAAACTCCAACTCCCTTACAGGTTTTCTAGAAAGTGCCTGCTTGTTCATAGGACAAGGGGAAGCAGTCTGAAAGGCTGTGCTTTCAGGTGGATTATTTATTATGAAAAACAAGCTTCCTGCAAACAATTCCGCAGCTCGGTGCCTGGCCCCTGTGCAACCACTTGTCCAGCACTGTCCTGGCACCAGCGGGCCCCTGCTGCTCCCTACCCCCACCAAACTCTTTGGGCTTTGTCTGCCCAGTGTATGGGATGCTCAGTTCATGGAGGGGACGATATGTTAAGAACCACCTTTCCTTTGTCCAGGTGTCCTTTCCCCGTCTATCCGCAGGCCAGCTTGGCAGCTGGGGACACCGTCTCCTGCAAGCGTTCCTGCCCCTAGAGCCCACCTCCCACAGGCTTGCTGTGGGCTGCACTGCCCATGGGGGCCTCTGCACTTGACTTAGCTCTCCTCGGGGCCCTAGACATTCTCCTCACCACTGACTGCCTCTCCCTCTACAAGAGGAAGCCTCAGACACTGTCCACACCTGCTTCCACTGTCCATGCCTTTCCCTCGCACCTTTGACGACCCAATTTCCAGATCTCAGTACTAGGGGTCCATGTCAGGTGGGGAAAAACGCACTCCCCAAATGTGAAGTTCAACAACCCAGAATCACATAAAATTGTGCCTCACTCCTAGAAAGAAACATTTAGATGTGCTAGTGGTTATTTATAAAGCTGTGAGCTGCACAACCCCCACCCCCACCCCTGCCCAGGGATTGCTTTGCACGGCCGCCCTGTGACTCAGCGGCTGCGTGCGCTGAGGGGTACCCCGGCATTTCTGTCTGGGAAACCAAGGGTAGCTCCGGGAGGTTTTATTGGTCGCTCCTGATAATGGGAACAGTTACAGATGGGCCGTAAGTCACACACAATGGCTCAGTAACTCGCAGCCCCCCACCCTGGGCCAAGCTTTATGTGCCAAGCGGCTCATAGCCCTCCTCAGAAGGCACCTGCTTCGGCTTCCGCGGCCCCTGGGGCGGGAGCGGCTCCAAGGGTCGTCCCAGGTGCTCGTGGGAAGAGCAGGGCCCCGGCGGCGGCAGGCTTGGAAGAAATCTGCCTTGTTTCAGGACCCCTCCGAGAAAGCCCTGAGCCTCAGTTTCATGTCCTGTTGTACACTCAGAAACTTCTATTTCTCTGTGCCTGGGAAAGGCCCTAGTTATCTTTAATCCCAGAATACAGGCAGCTCTCAGTAAATGATTGTTAAGTAGCTGCCCACGTGGGCGAGCCCCGGTCTCCCTACCCGGTCGGCCTCGGCCATGGTTTCTGGTGTTGGTTGCAGAGCGACCCAGGGACCGGGCCTCGGGACTTCCTGTTCGCTTTTCCCAGGGAGGCCCCCGGTTTCCGAGAACCCGGGCACCGCGGTACAGTCAGGATGAGCCGGTCTCCCACTTACTTCTGGGGTCACAGCCCTTGCCTGACCGACAGTCTTCCAAACGATTCAAAATTGGAGGAGTTCTGTCTGTCAAGGACATCTGGGGGACGGCCCGTCTGAACGCTGAGAAATGGGCTGGGCGACCCCTCTGGTGTCTCCAGGCCTCTCTGTTTACGGCAATGCTTCAAATGTTTTCAGGACAAAGAGCGTTCATGTTGCCTGGGGCCTTTCCCCACTCTGTTTTATTTGGATGTAGCAAATACAGGAAAACGAGATGCTACCTTCTCTGGTATTGCGGATATTTTGAAGGCTGAAATAATTCCAACCTCTGATTTCCTAAGGAGAAAAACACCCCCCAAACCTTCAGAAAGCCTTTCTCTCAGTTTATACCCTCCTTCTTTGCTAAAGCGAACATTTCAATCACAGAGTTAGATTATCAATGTTCACTCAGAGGATTGTAGGGGAGTCATTAAATCTTATTACAAAGGGAAGTGCAGAAAGTAATTGCACATATTTGTAAGTAGCTTAGAATTGATTAAAAATGCATAAAGAAAAACTGCAAAATTCTCTATAGTCCTGAGGATGCTACCCGCTGAGGGAAACATTTCAGCTGCTCGTTCTCTGAGGAACCTTCTTGTTTCCCTGTGAACGGGCAGAGGGCAGCTAGCCCAGAGCCCCAGCCTCCCTGAGCCCAGCGCACAGCAGCCCAGAGAGACTGCCGTGGTTCAGGGTCAGCAAGCCTGGGATGAGTGGAGTTCATCTTCTTTGGGGAGGCATTAAGGACAGCTCATCATATTGAGTCTCACCGGTCATTGGCCCCATCTCTGATGCTGAATATTTGCAAGGTAGCATCTGCTACAAGGGTAGGCGGGAAGTGGGAAAATAGAGACAAGCTCTTGGGGTGTTTCTAGAAGGAGATTTCCCCCAGGTGCATACTGCAAGCACAACAGATTAGCTGAAGTGTTTAGTGGGATTCAGCAAATTTGCAAGGAAATCCACTGATACTTGTCTCTCCTATTTACAATGTTTTGGAAGTCACTTCCTACAGTAATCAATCCACCAGTATGTAGGCTGAGGGTCTGCTATGCACAAACCGTACAAACCACTGTGATTGGCATGTGAAGGTAAGAAATTACTTCCTTTAACATACACTTAGTCAATACTATTATGAGACAGGTACTGTTTCCGCTGGGGAGCACATCTTACCCCCTAACATTGTAAGAGAGGGGGAGACGGAATACAGGAACAGCTCCATTTATTGCACTTTGCAGAAATTACATTTTTTGCATACTGAAGGTTCTTGACAGCTGTGTATGGAGCAAGTCTGTGGGCAGCATTTTCTCAACAGATATGCTCACTTCACGTCCCTGGGTTCTACTTTGATATTTCTCGCAATATTTCAAACTTTAAAATATTATTATCTGTTCTGGTGATCTGCGATCAGTGCACTGTGTTACTATTGTAATTACATCGGAAGCCACAGACTGTGTCCACGTAGGATAGTGACCTTGATCAATAAGTGCTGTGTGTGTTCTCACTGTTCAGCCAGCAGCCTGTCCTGTCTCCCCTCCTCTCCTTGGGCCTCTCTATTTCTTGAAACACAATAATATTGAAATTAGGCCACATGGCAACCCTAAAACAATGGCATTTAAATATTTCACATGAAAGGAATAGTCTTGAGTCTCTTGCTTAAAATCAATAGCTAGAAAAGATTAAGATTGCTGAGGAAAGACACGCTGAAAGCTGAGGCAGCCTGAAAGCTAAGCCTCTGTGCCACTTAGCCAAGTTGTGAGGGCAACAAAAAATTTCTTGAGAGAAATTAAAAGTGCTACCCCAGTGAACATATGAATGATAAGAAAGCTAACAACCCTATTGCTGATAAGGAGAGGAGTTTCAAGTCTGGAGAGAAGTCCAAACTAGCCACAACATTCTTTAAGCCACAACTCAATCTAGGGAAAGGCCCTGACTCTCTTTAATTCTATAAAGGGCTGAGAAGGTGGCTGCCGTGGCTCACACCTGTCATCCTAGGACTTTGGGAGGCCAAGACAGGTGGTTTGCTTGAGTTAAGGAGTTTGAGACCATCCTGAGCAAAGGAAAGACCCTGTCTCTACTAAAAATAGAAAAATCAGCCACACACCATGTGTAGTCCCACCTACTTGGGAGGCTGAGGCAAGAGGATCACTTGAACCCAAGAGTTTGAGGTTGCCCCAGCTACTCGGGAGGCTGAGGCAAGAGAATCGCCTAAGCCCAGGAGTTGGAGGTTGCTGTGAGCTATGTGATGCCACAGCACTCTACGGAGGTCAATAAAATGAGACTCTGTCTCTTAAAAAAAAAGAGTTTGAGGTTGCTGTGAGCTATGATGCCACAGTACTCTACCCAGAGTGACAGAGTGAGACTCAGTCTCAAAAAAGGTTGATTAATGAGGTTTAAGGAAAGAAGCCATCTCTATAACATAGAAGTACAAAGTGAAGCAGGAAGTACTGATAGAGAGGCTACAGCAAATTATCCAGATCTAGCCGGGATCATTGATGAAGGAGGCACACTAAGCAAGAGATTTTCAATGTGGACAGAACAGCCTTCTATTAGAAGATGATGCCACCTAGAAGTTTTATAGCTAGAAAGGAGAAATCAATGCCTGGCTTGAAAACTTCGAAGGACGGGTTGACTCTCTTGTCAGGGACTAATGTATTTGGTGACTTTAAGTCAAAGCCAATGTTCATTTACCCTTTGGAAAATCCTCAGGCCCCTCCAAATTATACTAAATCAGCTCTGCTTGTGCTATAGAAATGGAGCACTTGATGACATCACATTTGTTTATAGCATGGCTTATTAAATATTTTAAGCCTATTGTTGAGATTTACTTCTCAGGAAAAAAAAAAGATTTATTTCAAAACATACTGTACATGTGTATAAAAAATCAACACATCGTACCCCACAAAGGCATAAATGATCTATGTGTCTATGACTTAATAAAAGAGAAAAAAAAATAAAAAACTTAAAAAAAAATGCACCTGGTCACCCAGGAGCTCTGATGGAGATATATAAGGAGATAAACGTTTATTTTCATGCCTGTTGACACAAAGTCCATTCTGCAGTGTATGGATCAAGGGATAATTTCACCTTCATGTTATTTAAGAAATGTATTTTGAAAGGCTGTAGCTACCATAGATAGTGATTTCCCTGGTGGATTTGGGAAAAATCAATTGAAAACCTTCTGGAAAGACTTCACTAATCAAGATGCCTTTACGAGCATATGTTTCATGGAAGGAAGTCAACATATCAACCTTCACAGGAGTTTGGAAGAAGTTGATTCCCTCCCTTCTGGATGACATTGAGGGTTTCAAGACTTGAGTGGAGGAAGTCAGTGCAGATGTGGAGGGAACAGCAAGAGAACTAGAAGTAAAGTTAGAAGATGTAACTGAATTTCTGTAATCTAATGGTAACACTTGAAGGGATGAGTAATTTCTTATGAATGAGCAAAAATGGAACCAACTCTGGTGAAAATGCTGGGGACACTGTTGAGATGACAATAAAGGATTTAGAACATTACAGAAACTCGTTGATAAAGCAGTGGCAGGGCTTGAGAGAATTGATGCTAATTCTGAAAGACTTTCTACTGTGGCTGAAGTATTATCAAACAGTATCATATGCTACAGAGAAGTCTTTCATGAAATCAAGAGTCAACTTGCCTCTTGTCTTACATTGAGAAACTGCCACAGCTACACCAACAATCACCTTTCACCACCCAGGTTAGTTATCAGCCTTCATCATGGAGGAAAACCCTCCACCATAAAAAAGGTGATGGCTCTCTGAAGACTCAAATGATTATTGGCATTATGTAACAATAGCTTTGTTTACGGTGTGTTCATTGTTTTTTAGACATAATGAGATTGCACATTCAACAGGTCATATTATAGGCATAACTGTTATATGTACTGGGAAAGAAAAAGAAATGTATGATTTCCATTACCCAGAAGCCAAATCCTCAAAATCTCCAATTTATACCTATAGTGGAGGTTGCTATAATAGGTGTGTGGGCATGGCACTGTGGAAATGCAGGAAAGCTGCATTAGTTAGGTTAAGTGAAACTATGCTGTGGTGACAAAACATCACCTTCAGATCTCCTAAGTACATAAAATTCCTTCCTTCCTTCTCTTTTTCTCTTTCTCTCTCATCCCCACCAACAAACATTCATTGAGTACCTACTATGGTCCTGTCAATGTGTGGGGTGCTGGGGATATAATAGGGAACAGCCTGTGTTTCCAAAGAATTTATGGTCTGTAGCCAAGGACTTCCCTTTGGCATACATTCTCACAGGGAAAGATACTTGAACCATCTTTTCCTCCCTTTTCTTTTTCTTTTTTAAGTAAGTTGATGTGTTATTGAAATGTATGAAGGTTTGACAAGTAAGTCTACAAACTTACCACCTTGTGCTTATGTTGGCAGCACTGTACAAACAACTCAGTAAGGTTTTATAACCTTGGTACATCTGTGTCTCACAACTGTGTTCATGTTGATGTGTGGTGGTATCTTGCTAAGTGTTGTTCATTATTGTTATTGTGTGTTTTGTGTGCCATTGTGAGAATTTTAAAGCTTGAATTAGGACAACAGTCACAAATTTCTTGTTATACTTGTCAATAGTAGATGTGAAATCAGGGACATGTTAGTCCAAGTTTATGAGGATAATGCTATGAAAAAAATGGCAGTGTACAAATGAATTAAATATTTTTCAAAGGGGAGAGAAAGTATCACTGATGAAGAGAGGTCAGGATGGCCAGTAATGAGCAGAATTGATGTAAACATTGTGAAAATTCCTTGAATTGTGCATCAAAAGTATTGGCTGACTATGAGATGCATAGAAGACTAAGTAAATATTCATAGAGAAATAGGAAAATCTTAACAGAAAATCTTGGCCAACACTCATGGCTCTTGCATCACAATAGTGTTACGACCCAGTCAGCTGAATGAGTGAGTGAGTTTTTAGCCAGTTAACAAATAACTGTGTTGGACCATCTTTCCTACTCATTCTGATCTGGCCCCCCATCCATGACTTTTTTTACCCAAAGAGAACACAAATATTGAAAAAAATCATTTTGACAACATTCAGAACATCAAGGGTAATAAAACAACAACTTTGATGGCCAATCCAGAAAAAGAGTTTCAAAATTGCTTTGAAAGGTGGAGTAGGCATTGGCATCAGTGCATAGCTTTCCTTGGGGAGTACTTCAAAGGTTGACTCTAGAGATAGTCAGCAATGAGGTATGTAGCACTTTTTCTAGGATGAGTTTATGAACTTAATTGTCCTCATACATCACAAATTTTAAACTAAACACTCCCCTGTAACAGCACTTTGGTCAAGAAATAAAACATTCCCCACAATCACAGACTTCATTCATGCCCTCACCCAATTATTATTTCCCCTAATACTAAGTGATACTAGAGACTACTTTAAAAAACACTTTTGACCTTTATAAACGAGGATTAGGATGAGATACCCATAGAATGTCTTCTTCTGCTCTACGTCGTGAAATTAATCTGTGTTATGGTAGAAAGAGTTTGTTCATTTTCATTGCTGTGTAAAATTTCATCATGTGGCTGCACCCCAGGTATTCACCCCTCCTACCATTGATGAGCAATTGAGTCATTTCTTGGTTTTGACTATTATACACATTGAGGTGTTTCTTGGTGTTAATTATTACACATAGTTCTGATATGGCACCTGCACACACTCTTTATGAATGTATAGGTACATATTTTCTGAGCATGTTTTTAGGTGTGAAATTGCTGAGTTAGGGGTATGCAATGTTTAGCTTTAGTGGAAATCGCTAGTTTCCCGAAGAAGTTAGATAGGGGTTTGTTCCAACCAGGAAGGTGAAGAATTCCCATCATTCCATGGCCTTCTCGACATGTAGGAATGTCAGTGTTTTTAATTTTAGCCATTCAGGTAGGTGTCTCCTTGTGGTTTTGACTTGGATTTCTCTGGTGAGGAATGAAGTTTCTTACCTTCTCATATTCTTATTGGCCACTCAGATCTTCTTCTGTGAAATGACCATTCAAGTCTTCTGCCTGTTTTTCTATTAACTCATTTGTCCTTTGCTTATTAATTTGTAAAGGTATTGCCTTGTTTGCAAGTTGTGCTGCAGGCCCGCAGCTCCCAGGTTAGCTCTCTTACACATGGGCACTTACAGATCCAGGACTTTCATATCTTCTGGCAACCAAAACACATGGCATATAGGTTGGTGAGTCTAGGGAAGAGAAAGCTGGTAAATCTTGCACTAGCAGTTAATTGCTTTGGCCTGGCAGTGACTCATGCAGCTTCTGTTCATTGCTTAGTGTCCGGGAGTAGTCAGGTGTCCCTGGCTGGTAAGAGGAGCCTGGAGAGTGGGGAGGAGCAGTGGATAGCACTGATTGGTGAATGTCTTGTCATAAGAAGGATCCCCTGTCTGTACCAAAGGAAGTCAGATTGCTTAGGAGAAGGGACAGGTTAGTGGGAGAGGTGCTGGTTTGGCTGAGTGTGGAAAAATAGATATGAGTTGCTAGAATGACAAAAATGGCACAAAGACAGAAAAGGGAAAAGAGGGGTATTCCAGAGTAGAGGACTTGAAGACTGGACAAGCAGAAGGAATCCATGGATTTTAAATTAGTCAAGGGAAATATGATGGAATCATTTATCTCATCCTGGGTCTTGGGAGAGATATGGGAGACTCTGGCATTAGCCAGTATTTATTTTATAATATCCAAAGTCCTCATTTCTGTAAAAAACATAAAAATTAATAAAAAAGAATATTTCATATGGACAGATTTTGAGACCTTTTCATGAAATGCAAAAAACCCAGAGTTATGTAACAAATGCATAATCCTCTTGGGTCTAAGGCTGCCATTAGTTGTGATGTTTGCAGCTAGATTAGAATGTTGCGCTAGAAGTGTACTTGAGTGTATTCATGTATATTTACTCACTTCTTAAAATCAATGTCCAGTCAAATGTATAATGAGAATATGTTGGTAAATGCCTGTTATTTCTAGCAGAATGTAAAGTTCCTGGGGGCAAGAGTCAAATCCTACTATTTCATATCTCTTAGTCAAGCATTATACTTAGAACAACGTGGGTACCCAAGAAAATGCCATTGAATAGAATTGTCTTATTTTAATTGATTTTTTTTATTATTAAATCATAGCTGTGTACATTAGTGCAATAAAGGGGTACAATGAGCTGGTTTCATATACAATCTGAAA
>CAUYON010008238.1:0-16568 GCA_963573935.1 Arctocebus calabarensis | reverse complement strand
ATGATGTTTGTATTTGAGAAACTAATGCATCACTATCTGGTTCACTGGAAGTAGTTGCAATTTTCACTTGTCAAGGTTCTCATCAGATAACTTAGTTCTAATTTTATTCTTTTTCTTATCTGTTTTTTTTTTTTTTTTTTGGAGACAGAGTCTATGTCACTTGGAGACAGATTCTTGGTAGAGTGCCATGGCTTCACAGCTCACAGCAATCTCAAACTCTTGGGCTTTAAACAATTCTCTTGCCTCAGCCTCCCAAGTAGCTGGGGGTACAGGTGCCCACCACAATGCCCAGCTATTTTTTGTTGCAGTTGTCATCGTTGTTTTAGCTGGCATGGGCAGGGTTCAAACCCACCAGCCTCAGTTTATGTGGCCGGTACCCTAGGCACTAAGCACAGGTGCCACCCTCTAATTTTTTATTCTTTATATGCTTCATTCTTGATACTAGTTGGTCACACATGTTGGTGCTGCCAAAAAGTGACAACACAAATAAGACATGATTGTGAAGCAAGAGATATTTGTCTCTGGGAAAATAAGACCTATAAAAGTACAGTAAAGAGACATGATCAGTTTTGCTTTGAGTTGAATGTGAGATTGCAGCTCCAAGCATTCCAGTTGGAAATTGGCAGGTAACATATTTATATCAACTAAAAATGGAGTTACAAATGTACCAAAATGTAGATTGTTTTCCCCAATATCTTGCCATACAGTTTGAAACATTGTATTGATAAGTTGGTTTTTACCTTGAAGATGCATGTTTAACTCCTTTAAATGAGCAATTAAAACCACTAAAATCCATAAGCCAGTTTTCATTGTCAAGTTCTGGCAAAAATTTGTGTGTTTGATACCATAAACCACTTGATAACACGTCTCAAATCATAGAATCTTTTCAATATTTGGCCTTGACTTAGCCAGCTGACATCCAAAAAATAAATAACGCTGCCACAGCTTCATACACTGAAGGAATTCCAGGAATTGCTGATGATTCCATCTTTGGGCTCCTGTGAAATTCACAGCTTTGATAATGATTTGCACGACAGTCTTCATTTTTAAACCTTTTGTGCATAAACTTTCTTGACGTACTCTGCAATGATACTTCATCACATGTGAGTGTGGGGAAGCAATTGCTTTCTCCTCTCTTTTACCAACCTTGGGTAATTATATAAGATATGTGGATAAAGAAAATCACTTTAACCTGGTTTTTTTACAGCTTCCTATGAATCTCTTGTTTTAATTGTGTCTTTTATTGGCACTAAAAAACCCATTTATTCAGTGACATTATATTCATCATCAATACGTCTAAGAAAAAGGGCAAGTTGGGCCATATTTGTGGCATTAGTGCTGTCATTCATTGCCAAAATTTAAAATTAGCAGCTTTATTCTCTAAACTTCTTTTGATAGATTTTTTCAGTTTCTTCAATTTACCTGGCTATAAAATCTAGAAATAGTTTTTCTTTCTTCAGGTCAAATTACATCTACCATGCTTTCCATATATTGCTTCACAAACTCACTACTAGTCAATGGTTTTGATTTTTTTTTTTTTTTTTTTTTAGACAGAGCCTCAAGCTGTCACACATGGTAGAGTGCTGTGGCATCACAGCTCACAGCAACCTCCAACTCTTGAGTTTAAGTGATTCTCTTGCCTCAGTCTCCCAAGTAGCTGGGACTACAGGTGCCTGCCACAGCACCTGACTATTTTTAATTTTTAATTTAGTTGTCATTATTGTTTGGCAGACCCAGGCTGGATTAGAACTCACCAGTTCTGGTGTATGTGGCTGGCGCCCTAGCCGCTGAGCTATAGGTGCTGAGCCATGTTTTGATTTTTTTTTTTTTGCCATTAAACATACTACCACATAACGAGCTTGAACAATGGAATACATCTGAGCTGCAAATCAAAAAATTTTTTTTTGTTGAGAAGACAGACTTTTTTCAGTTCTACTATTTTGTCCTTACAACATAGTCCTTCATAGTCACCAAATATGGCAGCATGTTTTTTGCATTTAATGCCTTTTCAAATTCTAGTCTTTGAAACCTTGCACAAATTCCCAGAAAATTTAGCAGAGTGCCTTAATATTTGCTTTGACAAAAAAAGTACCTATCTGTCTACTTTTCATTGAATGATCTTTCACATGTAAGTTTTCTTCTTTTGAGTTTTATCTTGAGATAATATAGAAGCTGGGATTAATAACAGATAAACAAGCATATTTACTTTTATTATGAAAATTAAATGACAGGAATATAGAAAGTAAAGTATGAGTCCTTCCAGATTTTGGCTGCGGACACAGGGCCAGGCGAAGGGCTGATCATAAAGTGTGGTGGGTGGTGAGTTGAGGCACCCCTGAGTTGTGGATGTACCTTAATCATAAAAATAAGAATGCTTACTTGACTTCTCTCAAACATTAAACACCTCATGTTGCGATGGTAGGTTGAAATATTACTGAGACTCGCTGCCTCACCAAATCACCCCGAGCACGTGTAATGTCTGATGGTGTCAACTGGACTGTGTTTGGAAGGTAACACACTGGAAGTCACACGCTATAGGAAAACTTGAAGGCACTCATTTGTACAAATAGGGAGAGCATACATACATATGTTTACCTCACATGACATTGTGCCATGACGTTGTCATCTACAAAGTTCACACTTGAGAACTGCCCGATCTAATTCCACTGAAAATTTTACAGGAAAAAAAAAAAAAACCCCTCATAATGTTTAAGTCAGTTTACAGTTTTGCCTTGGGCTGCTTTTGTAGCCATGCTGGGTAGCATGCCGCCTGTGAGTTGTGTGTTGGACACCCCTGCTTTAATAAAAAACTCTCCCTTGTGGGTTATTGACCTTGGGGCCATTATTTTTAGACATACTCTGTACATTTAACCTGGTAGTATTTTGTTTCTCTTTACTTATGAAAAATAATCTTTAGAAATCTGATATAGTTGTCTACTGAAGAAGTTTCTCTAGTAATCTCTAACCTATGGCATTGACTATTACAATTGTAATGAATGCCAGATTCATTTTATATCACATACAATTCTGAAATCTGCAATAATTCCTTAGGTATAATCATCATGAATTACTATTTTTGAATTAGATTTATGCCTATTTCCGTATTCCTCACAGCTCACCCCTAAGCGTCTGAGAGCAGAGTCACAAATTTCTGTTTGGTTGGTCTGACTGTCAGTCCTCCGTGGCTCTCCAGTCTTTTATGAAACTTCACTCCACAACCCCATGAGTAAGAAACAGACATCTACAAGGTTTTCCATCTCTTTGACTGGCAGATGAAGAGGGAAAACAGACCGCAGATTCTGTTGCACTCTGAATCCCGGCTGAGCTACTAGAATTTCATGTCAACAGGAAACCCTGGTGCATTTATTGAAAATTGAGTGTATTAGAAACTTAGCAGAATTAAAACGTCATAAAAAAAAATAGAACTTTAAACACAGGTGAACTGGATTACAAATCCCTGTATCTGTCTCAGACAGACTTTAGCTCGTGCCCTTCCCCGCTCTGTACCTCACACCACAATCACCAAATAAAACACGCAGGCCAAGCTTTCTAGGATCAGAAAAAAATGCATGCGTGCTTCTCTCTTAGAGATGATCTCAGCAGAGCTCTATATCTTGGTTGGCAGTTACTTGGAGGAAAAGCAAAACCAAGATTAGAAGCATGAACCTCTTGTGTTTTCTATACATCTTAACAGAAATGGAACATGAGAGAAGGTATTCGGGATACCCTAAGTGGGCAGGTGCTGGGAAAGGATCTCAATAAGGGATAAATAAGTCAGCACAGTTGCAAAGAAGTGGTTGCTGGTAGTTGGGGCACTGCTGGTAGTGACCAAGAATTTGGGTTCTGGCGATAGTTGCACGGTCAAACCCTACATCTGTCTCTTGCTAGGATAACCTATTTCCACTTCTCTCACATATCCCTGTCTCCTCTAGTCATTATAAGGATTAAATGACATGCAGTGAATGCTCAATGCTAGCTATTATTTTTCTGAAAATCTCAATGTGTTTAAAGTTCGAATAGGTCTTATCTCATTTGGTCATCACACTGTTATTGATGGTAATTGCCCCACATATCAGACAAATGGAGAGAAGAAGATGTATTCAGATTCCCAAAGTCAGTGAATGTCACTTTCTTGTAGTTCAGTTCTGCGTGAAGGTAACACCAGCACACTCCTTTCATTCCAGACAATCTGATTCATTCTGACCCAAACTCAACCCTAAATCTAAAACTTAACTGAAATGTTTTTTTTTTTTTTATAAAAGAGCTACCTACCTATCATATGGTAATCTGAAAGGCTAACATGGGCTTATGACGCTACTTACTTTAAAGGCTGCCTTAGTATCAGTGAATTCCTTGATCAACATGTCCTATAGGACTTTTTTCCCTCAAAAACACTTGAAGCAGTTGCAATGATGCTGTAAAATGTTTGACTTAGTTATGTAAAATGGATGCCATTGCATTGGAAATGTTGCCTTGGGGGAACAGATCTTGCCAGAGCATGCAACACTCTGAGTTTTTTCCCTAATCCAACTTCGTATTTGAGAGCAGAATATACATATCTAGGATATTTTATAGTGCTTCTTGTTCTGGCACCCAAGTGCTCTGCGTTCATTAAATCAGTGGCAAGCTAAACCCTGCAGCACAGAACATGGGTAAATCTAATAAAAATAAAGTCATTCTGCCTTCCATAAGTATATTCAGATGGAACATTTATCATATCTAAAGTTAACTCTTCTTAAACTAAGACTCAGAAAAGGAACTTTTATAAATATTAAGAAGAATCTCATAAGTACTGTGATGAACGCTTGATTCTCATTTTTTTACATTTAAAATACAAGCTTTGGAAGTCTAGAGATGTCCAGTTATATATATTAAGATTGCGATTTCATTGCTAGTTGATGTTATTCTTCAAATAATCTTTTCAGAGCTATCCATTTCAAAGGAAACTCTGCATCATCAGAATTAGTACTAATGTAGCCCAAACATCAACAAACTATTTGGGATTTGGCAGTTTCTTAGTTTTGTTTCATGGTTAAAATAATGCACCATTAGCTCCACAGAATTAAGCACTGCAACAGCAGTGCATTTTTGCAAAACTGTTACTAACACTAGAACAACAACTTTGAATCTTGTCCACCTAATGGTGGGCTAATAATGTCCTCTTTAAACATAGAACTTCACTTTGAAATATAGGAACTTTTATAGAAAAAAACTATCATTTATTTCGGTTAAATTATTCTGTTGTGGACAACCCACTTTGCTACCTCTAAAAGAGTTTCACTCTGGTGGGCCATTAAAAGGTTAGGGGTTAAGAAAAAGGGAAACAGAAATAAACAACAGTGGCTTACCGAGGGCAGGTGGGCGTAGGGTGTGGGGGAATTCATCTCCTGCACTGCTGAGAACAGCTAATGTGTGGTGATATTAAAATGTGGACTGCACCTTGTGGAGCCACGTTATTATTTCTAAGTTCTGTTCAATGAACTCCCTATTGCTTGTACCTGTTGCAGCTTTATTGCCCAGCCTTGATACACCATTGACCAACACTATGAGAAGGATCACTGAAAACTAAATTGATCCTAATATAAAGAGAGAATTGTCTCTTCTGAGCCAGCAGAGGAAAGGAGTAATATGAGCCAGGACATGATGGTTTGCTCAAGGAATTGTCCTCTAGAAGGTAGATTATTCATTGTGTGCAGGTACTTTAGAGGTTTTTTTTCTTCTAATATTCAGACTTCTTTTGGGCCCAGAAAGTGGGTAGTTTTGCAGAAAGGCACAACCAGCTATCTAGTTAGCACTTGGGGATTCAATCTCCAGTCTCTATGGTTCAGACGTTCACTGGCTTTCTACTAGCCATCACTGCCTAGGTGCTTCCACTTCATTTGAAATGGGATTCTGATGGGTAGTGCTTGTTTTTTGTCTTTTTGTTTTTGGGGGATTTTGGGGTGTCATGGACCAGCCTCAACACACAGTGGGTTTACTTCCTAGTGGCCTGGTGGTGTGAGGAGACGGAAAAGTATTAGGGAAATTTATTGATGAAAGTTATAGAGAATTAATACAGAAAAAATAGACACAGACAAAGAGATAGTTCTAAGAGCAGCGGGGCTCGGAGGCGGCACACACGTCTTTGCAAAGCTTCCAGTATGCTGTGCCCAGTATCAGGGTAGCTCTGTATTTATTTCTTACATCAGCATTACAGTCATAAATCTCATGAAAGTCAGGCAAACAATCTCGTTAAGGTTCTTGCTGCGTTTGCATTCCTACTAACTAGACTAACTCTACAGCTGATTACATTAATTGCATGGATTTACTTGTTGCTTTTTACTGCTTCAAAGTATAAGGGTCTTTTCTTTTCTGCAGTTTTTGGCTGGGGCTGGGTTTGAACCCGCCACCTCTGGCATATGGGGCAGGTGCCCTACTCCTTTGTGCCACAGGTGCTGCCCCAGATAATGGTCTTCATGTAAACAAAGTCTTGATAAGGACAGAGGCCGACTCAAGGGCCAAATCCCAGCTGACCCACAAATGTGATGTTTTAATACTCTGACAGCCTTGTGCCCAAGCAAATAGACTCCTCGGGCCCAATCAAGGGACAGAAGAGAAAGGCAATCTTTTTTCTCCTTATCTGGTCCAGAGCAAGTCTTCCTGAGTTGGCAAAGTTAAAGAATACACATTCTTAACTCCCCAAAACCACCCTCTCAGAGCACACAGCCTTGCCCTGGCGGAAAGCAGCTTCAAGGCCTCCAGCAGCTGCTGCACCACAGCTGTGAGGGAGGGTGGACATACAACACGCCAGGCTGCAGGAATATTCGAGTGACAGGATCTCGCACTTTGTGCTCAAAGCCAAGAAAACGAGTCCAAATTGACTCCCCATCACTGTCTCCCTTCTTCTAGACTCTGTTCCCTATTCCTAATACTTAGTAATTGAATATCGGTTTTCAACGTACAAAACCATCATTGTGACTAGCAGTGCAAGCGCATCCAGACGTGACGCCTCCCTCCCGTCTCCCCACAGGCCCCTGCATCAGGTGGGGTGTCTTTGCTTATGTTGATTACATCTCTGATAAACTATTTTCTCACTGCTGGTTAGAAAAAAAGTTCTCAAACTTGTAGACCCTTTGATTTTTCTTGGCTGAATGCAGGGAACTTTATTGATGTTACGTGATAAGGTGGGGTTCCCTAGGCCCCCTCCATTCTTCAGGGGTCTGGTATGGAAACTGTGTTGAAGGGAGATTCTCAGTGAAGTGGAGGACTGAGTAGGCAGGGGCACCCCAGCAGCTGAGAGCCTCTGTCTTCCTCTCGTGTTCTGGCCGGGGCTGGTGGTCCGGGGGCTCTTGCTCCTTGGAGGCCATGTGGGCCATAAGGTCCACCACCCTGTTGCTGTAGCCAAATTCATTGTCATACCAGGCAATGAGTCTGACAAAGTGGTTGTTGAGGCCAATGCCAGCCCCAGCATCAAAGGTGGAAGAACGGGTGTCCCTGTTGAAGTCAGAGGAGGCAACCTGTTGTATACCTTTTTTGACAAGGAGTTCTTGAACTGTAGGAATATAAGCCGGTTCCTTATAAACACTGTACTTTGGGGCTCTCTGAGTATATTTAAAAATAACAGAAACTTACCTACAAAGTCTGGAGAAAGCAGACAGTTTGGAAAATTTATGGAAACTGGATTCAATAAAGACCCAAAATATTAGCATGAGCGGTTGAGGAGTCGTATCACTTGTCTCCAGTTTCTTTTTATACTTACATTTGACATTTTACTGATCCCTCAGAAATTCAGAGTACTTGAAAAGATAGAAAAGAAAATAAGGCAGCAGTCTAATTTTTAATTACTTCATGGAGAGGGATTTTGTTAGAGGAAGTACCCAGATAACACCCAAAAAGGTTAAATCATTTTTGGTGCAGTGCTGGGCTGGGCAGGTTTGGACTCTTAGTAGTGGGTTTGAAAACAAGGCAATCTGACAGGGGAGGGGTAGATTCTAACAAATGACCTGAAACTATGATAGACCCAGACATTTGATAAACATTGCACAGTTTAGTATTAAAGAAGAAAAACTCTAGTTCTGTAAAACCACCATCAATAGTAGTGGTAATAAAGAATCAACTATTTAATGACTGTCTTCTAGAAAACAAACATTTTTCTTGTCCTATTTGTCTTATCCAAACAAATATTTTGGATTTCCAGCAAAAATCCAAGCAAGGTTTTATTCTTCTTATTACACATGAACTGCATAAGGTTAACTCGCTTCCCTAAAATTACATTATCACTAGATAAAAGTATTTATATCTGAATTAGCACTTGTACATGTCCAAATCTGTCCTCATTCTAGTATATCTCACTTGGCCAGGGCAATTACTCCAGCAGACGGTTTATGGGCATGGGAAGCAGGAATTTTGAAGATGTAGCAAAGTTTTTATTTGCAGGTTTTTTTTTTTTTTTTTTGCAGTTTTTGGTCATGGGCTGGGTTTGAACCTGCCACCTCCGGTATATGGGGCCAGCGCCCTACTCCTTGAGCCACAGGCACCACCAAAGTTTTTTATCAGGCATCTATCTGTATTGTCATTCTGGTAGTTAAGGTACTTTTAAGAAAGAGGGAAAAGGACAGAAATGGGTTTAAGATTTAGCCCATGATGAGATGGAATCAAAAAGGACTAGGCTGGATGACAGTGCCTAAGGCAAATGAACCAGGGATTCAGGGCAGTTTCTAGAACCAAAGTACGAATGAAAATGTGCATCATAAATCAAGGCAGAAGCAGAGTCCCGGCACTACCATGGCAAGAATAAGAGGAACGTCGTAGCTGAGTCAATCCCAACAGCCTCTCCGTGTTCTAGATTTTGATTGCTAGTGAACCTGAATTTGTGTTTATCAAGATTAATTCAACGAGGAGTAGGGGGAGTCCCTCTTTCGGATTCATAATGTTCAGTTTGCACAACTGAACCAGATCTAAAATCAGGAATAAAGGAAAATAATATTTCTGCACACCCCAAACATACTTGTTAGTTCTTGATAATTAACTCATAACAATAGCTGGAGAGCAGCTGAGATGGTATTGCCGTGTGTGTGTGGTTTTCTTTGACGTGTACATATGTACTTGTTTTCTGTAAATCTTTGCTGCACTAGTAAAATTCTTCTCATCTTGACTTCTGATTTCTCTGTCATCCTCAGCTTTTGGAAAGGTGGCAGAGTAAAATAGGGACATTATCTAAATGTAATATCTTGGAAAGTCTCATACGTCGTTAGTACTAACTCATAAGATTTGGCAGGTAGCACATTTTTATATTCTAAAATGTAGTACTTGTCTCTGGGTTTCATGAACTCTTACTCTCCCTTGTCTTTTTGAAAAAAATTAAGATGACAGCAAAAGCAGCACTTCCTAAGTAAAATATTTCCAGGATTTATGTGTGATTATTTTATGAATGTTCTGTCCAGAGTCATCTTTAGTGACTTCAGATTTTTTTCTCTGACACACAATTGATTGCTTTGTCTCTAACCTCAGGCTTCAGGCAATATTAGTGAATGAAATAGGGTGGCAGGGTTATTGATGAAGATGTTTGTTGAACTTGTAAGACACAAATCATTTATCAAAGTCTTCAGGAAATACATTTCATAGCCTAAATTTATGGTATTACAGCCACTTTCTTTAACATTTTTGGTAGTTAATGTATTCTAAATACATTTGGTTTTGTAAGTATGTATTATAATGAAAACTCTTAGGAATCATGGAAATGAACTAGCCATTATCCACAGTAAATGTGCAGTTGACTTTCAGGTTATGCTATTGATTGTGAATTCAATGATAAAATGCTGTGCTGTTTTTGTCATTGTTTTTATTAATAGCTGGAATGGGAAGTTTTGTGAGTTCAAAAACAGTGGTTCGTTTGCTCCCCTTTCTCTTCAATAGATAGCACAGTGCTTGGCCATTGGAAGAGGCTCAGTAAATAACTGTTAAACTGTAGCTTTATAAATAGAAAAATCTCAATAGTATGATAGTAGCCAAAGGGACCCTCACTGTTATGAGATGCTTTATACAGTAAGCCATAATATTTCCTTGTGATATGAATACTGCTGCTGATTCAAAGCATTCTTTCTGATATGCAGGAGACGAAGAATTAATCAAGTCTTGTAATCAGTCAGCCATCCAATATGCATCAAGGATTCTGCTTTACATCCTGCGTGTCTGTTGCGCTATAATTGCAAACTGGTCTTATTTATCAGACACGGCTGAATGAATGCATAGACCTTTTGTCTTAGCCTTGGAGCGTCCTAGGTTTCAATAATTCCCTTCATCATGCCTGCTTGCCTTCTCCTTCCTTCCTTTTCATTCTTGTTTTTTCTCTCTCTCTCCCTCGCTTTTTTACAACTATTTTTTTTACATAGTCTACTTGATTTTATAATTTAATTTAGCTGTGTGAACTTTTAGTATCTGCTGTCTCTTTTTTTACTCTTGTGGTATAGTTTTTTGGTTAATAGCCACAACTTTTCTTTGTAGCTATGATAGACAAACTTTAGCTACAAGAGAACCTTTGGACCTATGACTATTAAAGACTTTCATCTGAAGTTAATGTTTCTAAGATGCCACACACATCTGGAGCTACCCTGGAACACAAGTTAGAAACATATATAAAATTAATGCGTTCATTCATCTAATAGACATGCTGCAAAGCATTGTGTAAACACTGTTATTATAAGACAGAGTTGAATCAAGACAGGGCATCTGCCCCTCTATAACCTGGGGAAAACTGAACCACAGACCAAACTGCTGAATGTGATCTTTATAATATGCTAAAACACATGTTCTTCATTACTCTTAGTAAGCATTACAAGAATGGAGAAGCATGAATCCCGTGTACTCAATTTTGATATGAGGACAATTAATGACATTTAGTGACACAGTGAGGGTGGGGGAAGGGGAGAGCTGAGAGAGAAAGAATGAGGGAGGGGTGGGGAAAGGAAGAGCAGAGAGAGGGAAAGAGCGAGGGGGGTGGGGTCTTGGTGTGTGCCACAACTTTTGGGGGCAAAACACGATTGTAAGAGGGATTTTACCTAACAAATGCAATCAGTGTCACCTGATTTCTTGTACCCTCAAGGAATCCCCAACAATGAAAAAAAAAAAAACTACCCCTCTCCCCCAAAAACCCTGAAAACAAACAAACAAACATGTTCTTAAAGCTGAAAGTTTTTTTCATTCCTTATGAGCTATCATTTGAATAAAATTGCATAAAAGTCATATATACAGATGATTTTGCGATTTATGAATTTGATAACCCATTTGTTAGAAGGAAAAACTTGCCCAAGCGTAAGATTTATGTCCCAACATCTTTATCGTTAAGAATATCTGTTCTAATTTCTTTTCTAGGTTTGCAACATAATTCCTATTCTATATTGTGTTCCTGTGATAGCCAGGTAGTTTGCAATTTGTAATTGGAGAAACAGAGTAAATTAGAGGTTATGAATATGGTTTGAAGTTGGATACAAATTCAAATTCCAATGCTGGTATTTATTACTGGTGTGTAAAAGTCTTTTGAGTTTGGCGAGCATAGGTTTTCTTGACTATAAAAGGAAGATAATAGTATTCTTCTTTTCAAAATTATTCTGAGGTGAATTAAAATAAGCTATGTAACCACACACTTTATATATATCCACACATAATGCACACTTATTTAATTATATAAGATGTATGTATGTTGTATGTGTAAAATATATATAATATCTTATGTAGTTTACTTTCAGTTCTTATTTTACTATGTACCAGGCATCTGTGCTCGAAGAGTTTTAAAACTTGGCTTTGGTCACCAGCTGGGCTGCTGGGACCCAGTTATTTGAGATTCAAAAACCATGTCCTTCCTAATAGACAGTACTACTGTGTGTTACAGTCACTCCTCTTCCTAGCACAGAGTGGCCAGTAAATGTGCTAATGGTGACTGTTCTTTTCAGTCTTTCAAAGGGGTTTGTTATCTGAAAAACGTTCTCCCAAATGTCTCATTACACTCCTTCTCCAAGATTCTATAGTCATTTTGGTTCATGCAGTTTAGTGTTATGCTTCACATTAGCCTATATTCTTAACCTATAAACCTGATTTCTGCTCTGAGAAAAAAGATTATCATATACCTACAAGGGGATCTACACTAGTTTTCTTTTTTAAATGAAAGCATAAAAGGTTGTTCATTCCTTAGGGGGGAAAAAAAACCATGCAAATGTGATTCAATTCCTGAATTGTATTTAGGTCTTTTTGAGCTGAATCTTAAAGAAAAGAGGAGATAGTACTATACTTTTTTCTAAGAGAATCACAAGGGACCTTATGCTGTAGTAGCCAGATTGCTTTGTTTACATCCCATCATGATCATGGTCATTTATCCAACATTTCCAAACTGTGGAGCTTTAAATCAATCAAAGAATGATTTATTGCTGAAAAATAGTTAAAGTACTCATGTTTTCAAGTGATTTACTTAATTTAAATTTATGTTTTAGATTAGATGAGATGCCAGGTTATTGCAGTAATCATATAATTGTAATTTATTTTTTTTAATGTTTTCATTGGTAAGAAAGGGGTGGGGTACCATATAGAAAAACTTACAGGGGTAACCCCAAAATAGAATTTCTTTTTTTTCCTTTTTTTTCTTTTATTAAATCACAGCTGCATACATCATTAGTGCAATCAAGGGGTACAATGTGCTGGTTTCATACAATCTGAAATATTTTCATCAAACTGGTTAACATAGCCTTCATGGCATTTGCTTAGTTATTGTATGAAGACATTTGTATACTGCATTTAGTAAGTATTGCATGTAACCAGTTAAGATGCACCATAGGTGTGGCCCCACCCATTACCCTGCCTCCACGGCAACCTCCCCCCTTCCTCCCCTCATTTGCCCATTTCCCCATATTCTTGTGCTATAGTTGGGTTATAGCCTTCATATGAAAGCTATAAATTAGCTTCATAGGGTTGAGTACATTGGATACATTTTCTTCCATTCTTGAGATACTTTGCTAAGAAGAATATGTTCCAGCCCATCCATGTAAACATGAAAGAGGTAAAGTCTCCATCTTTATTTAAGGCTGCATAATATTCCATAGTATACGTTTACCACAATTTGTTAATCCATTCATGGGTCGATGGGCACTTGGGCTTCTTCCATGACTTAGCAATTATGAATTGGGCTCTAATAAACATTCCAATACAGATGTATTTGTTATACTGTGATTTTTGGTCTTCTGAATATATACCTAGTAAAGGAATTATAGGATCAAATGGCACATCTATTTTTAGCTCTCTAAGTATCCTCCAAACTTCCTTACAAAAGGAACGTATTAGTATGCATTCCCACCAGCAGTGTAGAAGTGTTCCCTTTTCTTCACATCCATGCCAACATCTCTGGTTTTGGCATTTTGTTATGTGGGGTAGTCTTACTGGAGTTAGGTGATATCTCAAAGTAGTTTTTATTTGCATTTCTCTGATGATTAAGGATGGTGAGCATTTTTTCATGTGTCTATAGGCTGTGGGCCTGTCTTTTTTAGAGAAGTTTCTCTTCAAGTCCTTTGCCCACCCTGAGATGGGATCACTTGTCCTTTTGTTGCTAATACGTTTGAGTTCTCTGTGTATTCTGGTTATTAAACCTTTGTCAGAGACATAACCTGCAAATATTTTTTTCACATTCTGATGGCTGTGTGCTTGCTATACTTACTATGTTCTGGGCTGTGCAGAAGCTTTTTAGTTTGATGAGGTCCCAATAGTGTATTTTTGATACTGCTTCAATTGCCTGGGAATCCTCCTCATAAAATTTTCACCCAAGCCGATTTCTTCATGAGTTTTCCCTGCACTTTCTTCTAGTATTTTTATAGTTTCATGTCTTAAGTTTAAATCTTTAATCCAGTGAGAGTGTATCTTAGTTAATGGTGAAGAGTATGGGTTCAGTTTCAGTGTTCTACAGGTTGCCAGCCAATTCACCCAGCACCATTTGTTAAACAGGGAGTCTTTTCCCCACTGAATGGTTTTTTTTCCCTTTTTAAAAATTATTGTTAAATCATAGTTGTGTACATTAGTGCAATCAAGGGGTATAATGTGCTGTTTTTTAATACAATCTGAACTATTTTCATCAAATTGATTAACATAGCCTTCATGGCATTTGCTTAGTTATTGTATGAAGACATTTGTATTCTGCATTTGGTAAGTTTCTCCTATACTCTTCTAAGATGCACTGTAGGTGTTGCCCCACCAATTACACTCCCTCCAACCCACTCCCCCACTCCCTTGCCCCTTTCCCCATATTCTTGTGCTATAGTTGGGTTATAGATTTCATTCGAAAGCTATAAATTAGCTTCATAGTAGGGCTGAGTACATTGGATACTTTTTCTTCCATTCCTGAGATACTTCGCTAAGAAGAATATGTTACAGCTCCATCCATATAAACATTAAAGAGGTAAAGTCTGCATCTTTATTTAGGCTGCATAATATTCCATGGTACACATGTACCACAATTTATTAATCCATTCATGGGTTGATGGGTACTTGGGCTTCTTCCATACCTTAGCAATTATGAATTGGGCTGCAGATGGTACAGATGTCTTTGTTATAATGTGATTTTTGGTCTTCTGGGTATATACCTAGTAAGGGAATTATAGGATTGAATGGTAGCTCTATTTTTAGGTCTCTAAGTATTCTCCAAACTTCCTTTCAAAAGGAACGTATTAGTGTGCATTCCCACCAGCAGTGTAGAAGTGTTCCCTTTTCTCCACATCCACGCCAGCATCTCTGGTTTTGGGATTTTGTTATGTGGGCTAATCTTACTGGAGTTAGATGATATCTCAAAGTAGTTTTTATTTGCATTTCTCTGATGATTAAAAATGGTGAGCATTTCTTCATGTGTCTGTAGGCCGTGCGCCTGTCTTCTTTAGAGAAGTTTCTCTTCAAGTCCTTTGCCCACTCTGAGATGGGATCACTTGTCCTTTGTGTATTCTGGTTATTAAACCTTTGTCTGAGGTATAACCTGAGAATATTTTCTCCCATTCTGAGGGCTCTCTGCCTGCTACACTTACTGTGTTCTAAGCAGTGCAGAAGCTTTTTAGTTTGATCAGGTTCCACTAGTGTATTTTTGATATTGCTTCAATTGCCGGGGGAGTCCTCCTCATAAAAAATTCACCCAAGCCAACTCCTTCAAGAGTTTTCCCTGCACTTTCTTCTAATATTTTTATAGTTTCATGTCTTAAGTTAAGTCTTTGATCCAGTAAGAGTCTACCTTAGTTAATGGTGAAAGGTGTGGGTCCAGTTTCAGACTTCTACAGGTCGCCAGCCAGTTCACCCAGCACCATTTGTTAAATAGGGAATCTTTTCCCCAGTGAATGTTTTTAATTGGCTTGTCAAAGATCAAATAGCAGGGTTGGGGTGCTGGAAGATGGTGGTGGAGACGGTCCCGTAGCCCATCTCTCCTAGGTCAGCAGGTGAGAGGGTGGGAGCTCTGGATCTTTCCCCATGTGAACTACTGGAGTGGACGGGCAGCTGGTGAGACACAGAGATTGGGAGGATTGGCGTGTTTGAAATATAGTTTTTAACCGTGGAAACTGTTGCAAACCGTTTCCCCCTGCCAGCACGTCCCAACCCACAAGCTCTAATCGGAGAAAATTCCACTGAAGCGTGGAACTCAGAGTTTGATGATCAGAAAGGGGTGCTGCTAGGAACCATGGAGACCCGGGCAGCCCTGGCGTGAGCTGAGGGGTCTGGACTCTGCTAGACTGACACATTGGAATGTCCAAAATGGCGAGCGCCTTTTCCCCAGATCAATGAGAGAGAGAAAGAATGGGTGATCAGCCAGTGTTACACTAGGCGGGGACCCTAGTGAAGCCTGTGAGGGGCGGAAAAGACACTTTGAGCTGTGGAAGTTGGTGAGGAGGGCCCCCAGGCACTTCAGCTGCAGAATAACTGAAGTTGAAGTTCCCACCAACAGCCCCACGAAGCCCCTCCCCTCCAGCCTTCATGGCCGCTGCTAGCAGCTGCAAGCTGTGGCCATAGCAACCGCCACTGCTGGTGCTGCTGTAGTTTCGGTGCAGCTGCCGAAGCCGCTGCTACTGTGAGCCGTGGTGCCGCCACCCCGCTGACACCGCCGCGGCCCCTGAGATCTGCAGTGACCGTGAGCCCCCTCCCCCCACAGTCGCCACGAGCCCTGCTCCTGCACTCCCCTTACACAGCAGATCGTTGTTGCCGGACTGCACTGCAATTCTTTATACATATAAGAATAATAATATTTTTGAGGTTTTTTTTTTTTTTTGAATATCCTTTTCTTGGAGGCGCTATTGACAAATAATTCTTTACTTCACTTTCTTTTCTTAGGCTATTTTTATTAACTCCTATTCTCAACTGAACATTCTTCTTCCTCTGCTGTGTTAATTTCTTTGTTCTCTCTCCCCCTCCTCTCCCTCCCTTCTTATAGCTTCTTAGAGTGCTTATATCATATTTGCTAGAGGCTTTTCTTCTTCTCTATTCTCAAGTATTTTATAAGAAGCATTTTTATTGTAGAATTCTTTTTTTTTTCTTCTTAGCTGTTGTTCTGTGATTGGCTGTTTGTTTGTTATGTTTTGTTTGTA
>CAUYON010008232.1:0-54804 GCA_963573935.1 Arctocebus calabarensis | reverse complement strand
TCTATCAATTTAAGAAATGTCCCCTCTATTCCCATTTTCTTTAGTGTTCTGATCATGAAGGGATGTTGGATATTGTCGAAGGCTTTTTCTGCATCAATTGAGAGAATTATGTGGTCTTTATTTTTTAATTTGTTTATGTGTCGGATTACAATAATCGATTTACGTATATTGAACCAGCCTTGAGATCCTGGGAAAAAGCCAACTTGGTCATGATGTATGATTTGTTTGATGAATTGCTGAATTTTGTTTGCTAGGATCCTATTAAATATTTTTGCATCAATATACACTAGTGATATTGGTCTATAATTTTCTTTTCTTGTTGGGTCTTTTCCTGGTTTGGGGATCAAGGTGATGTCTGCTTCATAAAATGTGTTGGGTAGTATTCCGTCTTTTTCAATATTTTGGAAGAGGTTCAGTAATATAGGCACTAGTTCTTCTTTAAAGGTTTGGTAGAATTCTGATGTGAAGCCATCAGGCCCTGGGTTTTTCTTTTTAGGGAGTTTTTGTATTGTTGATGCTATTTCAGAACTTGATATCAGCTGGTTCAACTTTTCCATTTCATTCTGGCTAAGTCTTGGAAGGTGACGTGCTTCCAAGTATTGGTCAATTTCCTTCAGATTATCATATTTCTGAGAGTAAAGTTTCTTGTAATAGTCATTGAGGATTGTTTGAATTTCTGAGGAGTCTGTTATTTCATCTTTATCATTTCTGATTGATGAGAGATATTACTCTTTTTTTCCTGATTAGGTTAGTTAAGGGTTTATCTATTTTATTGACCTTTTCAAAAAACCGACTTTTTGATTTATTGATCTGTTCTATAATTCACTTATTTTCAATTTCATTTAACTCTGCTCTAATTTTGGTTATCTCTTTTCTTCTGCTGGGTTTGGGATTGGAATGTTCTTCCTTTTCCAATTGTTTAAGATGTCCCATTAAGTTGTTAACTTCCTCTCTGTTTTCTTGAGGAATGTTTGCAGTGCTATAAATTTCCCTCTAAGGACTGCCTTTGCCATATCCCTTAGGTTCTGATAATTTGTGTCTTCATTGTCATTTTGTTCCATAAATTTGGAAATTTCCTGCTTAATTTCGTCAATGACCCATGTATCCTTCAGCATGAGGTTGTTAAGCTTCCATGTTTTTGTTTGAGTATGCAGATTCTTGTTGTTGTTGAGTTCAACCTTTATTCCGTGATGGTCTGAGAAGATGTAAGGGATAATTTCTATTTTTTTAAATTTGCTGACATTAGACTTGTGACCTAAGATGTGGTTGATTTTGGAGTATGATCCATGGGCTGATGAGAAGAATGTGTATTCCGTTTTATTGGGATGAAATGTTCTGTAGATGTCTGTTAAGTTCAAATGTTGGATGATTAAATTTAAATCTATGATTTCTTTGTTTAGCTTCCTTTTGGAAGATCTGTCCAACACTGTTAGAGGGGTGTTAAAGTCTCCGACAACTACGGCTGTGGAGGAGATTAAGTTGCTCATGTCTGTTAGAGTTTCTCTTATAAATTGAGGTGCATTCTGATTGGGTGCATAAATATTAATAATTGAAAGCTCATCATTTTATGTATTACCTTTAACAAATACAAAATGTCCATCCTTATCTTTACTCACTTTGGTTGGTTTAAAGCCTACTGTATCTGTGAATAAGATTGCAACACCTGCTTTTTTTTCTGTTTTCCATTTGCCTGAAATATGGATGTCCATCCCTTTACCTTGAATCTAGATTTATCTTTTAAGATAAGGTGTGATTCTTGTATGCAGCAGATATCTGGTTTAATTTTTTGTATCCAGTCAGCCAACCTGTGCCTTTTTAGAGGGCAGTTTAAACCATTCAAATTTATAGAAACTAAAGATAAGCTATTCGGTTGTGGAGTAGGTATTGTGGGTCATTTCGCAATTGTAGACTGTAGTATGTGGTTCAAAGTTTCTGCTTGAGTTTACTTTTATGGTGGGGGTTTGCGGTGGTCGTTATGGAGGATAGGTCTGAGGATATCCTGGAGAGCTGGTTTGGTTATAGCAAATTTCTTCAACATATGGATGTCATTAAAGTATTTAATTTCTCTGTCATAAATGAAACTCAGTTTGGCTGGATAGATGATCCTGGGTTGGAATTTATTTTGTTTTAGGAGGTTGATGGTCGAAGTCCACTCCCTTCTAGCTTGAAAGGTTTGAGCAGAGAGATCTGCAGTTATTCTAATATTCTTCCGCTTGTATGTAATGGATTTCTTGCATCTGGCTGCTTCCAGTGTGTTATGAAAATGTTTATTAATCTGCTCCGTTTCTTCACTAGATTCAAGATTTAGGAGGTCTTCTCTAATTTTTTGGATAAGCTGGTTTAAAACCTCAGTTGTTACCGCATCATTTTCACAACTTGCTCCAAGATGCCAGTCAAAACAATCTGTTTGTAACGTTCTACATTTATGCCTTCCAATTGACTGAGGCGCACCAAATTTGTTCCCACCAAAATTCTCAGCTCTGGTCTTTCTCGTTCTCATTTTTCTCTATCTCGGCTATGTCCCTGATGCTGCATTCGTAGCCATAGCTTGTTCATTTCTGCAAAGTTCAGTAGTACAAAATCCATGGAATCACTTATATCACCAGTTGTTTCTTCATCTGTTGGCTCTCCTTCATCAGGTAAGATATTTCTGGTACACTGAAGAAGGTAATTCCAAAGAAACAGCCCCCTCAAGGGATGCTGCACACCACGGCACATTTCCACCAAATCTTTCAAAATATCTTTCCTGGACTGAGGAAATGACTTGACATATACAATTCCAACCATGATCAATAGATAAAGCCTTGGGATAATGTTTCCAGCAAACTGTACAAGTTCATAGAGATCCACCACTTTTCTTCCTTTAGCAAACTCATCTGTCAGGTAGACCTCTAAGTAGTGCAACTCATCGGAAATAGCCATATAAAGTTCATAGTAGCTCTTTGGTGATATCATGGAGGTCCGGAGTTGGAAGCATGTTTTAGAGCATCCATGAGCTTGTTTTTATCCAAGCATCTCTTCATCTGGAACAACTGGACCTTCACAGCCTGGACAGCTTCATCCAAGAGCTTTTCCTGCTCATCCTGAGGTGACTGCTATGTTGTAGGCATGGCGACTCCCCAGAGCCTGCAGCAAGGACCATCCACCCCGCCAATCAGAAATATTTTGATCGTACTGTTAGAGACAGCCTTCGTGGCATTTTCTTAACCACTATATGAAGACACTGATATTGTACATTTAATAAGTTTCACCAGTACCCTGCTAAGATGCACCATAGGTGTGATCCCACTTCTGGTTTTTGTATGACCTACGAACTAACAAAGAACATTTTTGTGACAGATAATATTGGATGAAATTTAAATCAGTGTCCATAACAAAATTTTATTGGAACACAGCCACATTCATTTATGTATCATATACAGCTCCATTCACAGAAGAGTTCAGTGATTCCAAGAAAAAGGATATGGCCCACAAAGCTTAAAATATTTACCACTTGCCCTTTGCAGAAAAAATGTGCCAACTCCTGCTATAGAGGCAAGTTATCATCCTAGAATAATTTCCCTTTAGCCTGAAGAAATTCCATTATAATTTTTCATACAGTACATATTATGGTGACAAAGTCTCTCAGATATAGATTATCTGACAATGTCTTCATTTCACCTTATTTTTTAAAGATACTTTTGCTATATGATAATTTGGATACAGTGGATAATATATTGTACTAGCACTGGATACTGCTAAGTTCTTCTGAACACTGCTAATTTTTCTTCTGGCAGTTAACCTGAATGGACCAAAACAGAAAATATGGAAATTCTAACTAAAAGTTGTTGTTGCTTTTTGGAATGAATTTTTCAGCATTTAAACATGGATTTTTTTTTTTCCAGAACAGGATAACTTTTGACTTTATTTTTTCTTAGTTTTTTTGTTTGTTTGTTTCAGATTCATTGAGGATACAAAGAATTACGTGACAATGATTGCACTTATTAAAGTCCCTATTATAATTGTGTCCTGTCCTCAAGAGGTGTGCCATGCACCATGACCCCTTATCTCTCTCCCTTCTCCCCACTTGCTCATTTCCCTACCCCCACCCCTTGTATTAACTCATCTACTGCTTTCATATTAGAATTGAGTACAATGGATTCTTGCTTTTTTCTTGTGATGCTTTACTAAGAAGAACGTGTTCCACCTCTATTCAGGTTAATATAAAAGATGTAAAGTCTCCATCCTTTTTAGTGGCTGCATAGTATTCCATGGTATACATATACAACTGGCTTATTAATCCATTCCTGGGTTGGTGAGCATTTAAACTGCTTCCACATTTTGGCGATTGTAAATTTAGCTGTGATAAACAATCTAGTGCAAATGTCATTATGATTAAAGGTTTTTTTTTTTTTCTTCTGGGTAGATGCCTAGTAATGGGATTACAGGATCAAATCCCATTTGAGGTCTAATTTGAGTTCATTAAGGATTCGCCATACTTCCTTCCAAAAAGGTTGTATTAGTTTGCAGTCCCATCAACAGTGTAAAAAGTGTTCCCTTTCTCCACATCCATGCCAGACCTGCAGCTTTGAGACTTTGTGATGGGGGCCATTCTCACTGTGATGAGGTGATGTCTCAGGGGAGGTTTGATTTGCATTTCTCTGATAATCAGGGACAATAGCTTTTTTTCGTATGTTTGTTAGCCATTCGTCTGTCTTCGTTAGAGAAGGTTGTATTCATCTCTCTTGCCCAGTGACAAATGGATTATTAGGTCTTTTTTGATTAATTTGAATTCTCTATAAATCCTAGTTATAAAGTTTTTGTCCGATTCATAACATGCAAATATCTTTTCCTATTCTGAAGGTTGTCTGTTTGCTTTGGTGGTTGTTTCCTTAGCTGTATAGAAGCTTTTCAGTTTTATTTAGTCCCAGTTGTTTATGTTTGTTATTGCAATTGCCACAGAAATCTTCTTCATAAAATCTTTCCCAGGCTGATATAAGTGTTTCCCCCCACAGGTACTTTGAGGATTTTTATTGTTTCATGCCTTAGATTTAAATCTTTTATTGATCTTGAATCAATTTTTGTTAAGTGGTGAGAGGTGTGGGTTCAGTTTCAGTCTTTTACATATGGTTATTCAGTTCTCCCAGCACTATTTAGCATAAAGACTCTTTCCCCCAGTGTTATGTTCTTGTTTAGTTTATCGAAGATCAGGTGGCTGTAAGAGATTAGTTTCATCTCATGGTTTTCTATTCGGCTCCAAATTTCAGTATCTCTATTTTTGTGCCAATACCATGCTGTTCTGATCACTATGGCCTTGTAGTATAGCTGGGAAGTCTGATAGGGTGATACCCCCAGCTTTGTTTTTATTACTAAGAATTGCCTTAGCTATACGGGGTTTCTTCTACTTCCATATAAAATGAAGAATTATTTTTTCCAGTTCTTCAAAGTATGATGATGGTATTTTATTGGGGATTGCATTGAATCTGTAGATTGTTTTGGGAAGTACAGACATTTTCACAATGTTGCCTCTTCCCAGCCATGAGTATGGTTATATTCTTACATTTGTTAATATCACCTGCTATTTCTATTCTTAGACTTTTGTAATTTTTGTTGTAGAGGTCCTTTACTTCTTTCGTTATGTATATTCCTAGGTGTGTGTGTGTGTGTGTTTTAAGCTACTGTGAAGGGAATTGTGTCCTTGATTAGCTTCTCATCTTGGCTACTATTGGCATATACAAAGTCTAATTTGTGGACATTGATTTTATATCCTGAGACACTGTTATATTTCTTAATCACTTCCAAGAGTGCTATGCTTGAGTCTCTGGGTTTCTCTAAGTATAAGATCATGTCATCAGCCAAGAACGAGAGTTTGACCTCCTCTGCACCCATGTGGAGGCCTGACTATATTGGCTAGAACATCCAGCACTATGGTGAATAGTAGTGGTGATACAGGACAATCTTGTCTGGTTCTAGTTCTGTGGAAAAGCTTTTCACTTTACTTCATTCAGCATAATATTAGCTGTGGGTTTGTTATAGATGGCTTTGATCAGATTAAGACATGTGCCTCCATGCCTAAATTTTTAAGTGTTCTAATTAAAAAAGGATGCTGAATTCTATCGAATTTTTTTCTGCATCTATTCAGAGGATCAAATGATCTCTGTTTTTGCTTCTGTTGATATGGTGAACTACATTTTATGGACTTGCATATGTTAAACCAACCTTGCATCCGGGGGATGAAATCTACTTGGTCATGATGAAAGATTTTTTTAATGTATAGCTATAATCAATTGGCTAGGATTTTAGTGAGAATTTTTGCATCTATATTCATTAGTGAAATTGGTCTCAAATTCTCTTTTGTAGTGGGATCTTTTTGGGGGGTTGGTAACAGAGTGAGTTTGCTTCGTAAAATGTGATGGGGAAGAGTCCTTCCTTCTCAATTTTTTGGGATAATTTCTGCAGTATCAGTATAAGCTCTTCTTTGAAAGTTGCATAGAATTCTGATATGAAGCCATCTGAACCAGGGCTTTTTTTTGTTGTTGGGAGTTTTTTTTTATTGTTTCTTTGATCTCTTGAAGAAATCGATCTTCTTTAAGAGATCTGTTCAAAAGATCTGTTTCTTCTTGATTAAGTCTAGGGAGAGGGTGTGATTCTAGTTATTGACACATTTCTTCCACATTGTCAAATTTCTGGGCATAGAGTTTCTTGTAGTACTCAGAGATGATCTCTTGTATCTCTGTGGTATCTGTTGTTATTTCCCATTTATTGTTTCTGATTGAGGTTATTAGAGATTTTACTTTTCTGTTTCTAGTTAATCTGGCGAAGGTTTATTAATTTTATTTATTATTTCAAAAAAACAACTTTTTGTTTTGTTAATTTTCTGAATGATTCTTTTGTTTTCAATTTCCTTAATCTCTGATTTAAAATTGGTTATTTCTTTTCTTCTACTGGGTTTGAGATTGTTGTTCTTTATCCAATTCCGTAAGATAGTTCAAGAGTTTGTTGATGCGCTCTCTTTCTGCTTTTTGAATGTAGACATCTAAAGCAATAAATTTTCCTTTTACAACTGCTTTTGCAGTATCCCACACGTTTTAGGAGCTTGTTTCTTCATTGTTATGTAATGATTTCCTGTTTTATTTCTTCCTGCACCCAACTGTCATTCTGTAAAAGGTTGTTTAATTTCCAAGTCTTTATGTGAGGAGAAACATGTCTGATGGAGTTGAGTTCCATCTTTACTGCTTTGTGGTCTGAGAAGATACAATGTATAGTTTATATTCTTTTAATATTGCTGAAGTTTGATTTTTATCCTAGGATGTGGTAGATTTTGGAGTATGTACCAGGGGATGACAAGAAAAATGTATATTCCTTGGCTTTGGAATGGTATGTTCTATATATGTCTATTAATCCCACTTGTTCTAGAGTCATATTTAAGTCCTTTGTATCTTTGTTTAGTTTCTGTTTAGAGACAACATATGGATGGCTTGTGCTTTTTTATCCCATCAGCTAGACTGTGTTTCTTCAGTGATAAATTCAGTCCATTGATATTTATGGAAAGAATTGATAAGTGTGGTAGAGCTCTATTGATCTTATCTGTGAAAGTCTACTGTGTAGTTTTTTCCTTTCCATCATTGTGGAAGCTAAGTTTTGATCTTTGGCTTCTGGGTGTTTACTCTGCTGGTGGTCCACTGTGGTGGTCAGTACCAATGACAGATCTAAGTATTTCTATTTCCTGTAGAGTTTGTCTTGTTGTCGTGAATGTCCTCAGTTCTTGTATATCCTCAAATGATTTTATTCATTAATTTTGAAGCTTAGTTTATCAGGATACAGAAATCTGGGCTGAAAATTGTTTTAAGAATGTTGAATGTGTAGTGGCTCACATCTGTAATTCTAACACTCTGGGGAGGCGGAAGTGGGTGGATTGCTTGAGCTCACAAGTTCAAGACTAGCCTGAGTTACAGCGAGACCCAGCTCTAAAAAACATAAAAAATAGTCAGGCATTATGGCAGGAATCTGTAGTCCTAGCTATTCGGGAGGCTGAGGCAAGAGGATCTCTTGAGCCCAAGAGTTTGAGGTTTCTGTGAGCTATGACACCATGGCACTCTACCAAAGGCAACAAAGTGAGACACTTGTCTCAAGGAAAAAAAAGAAAATGAATGTTGAAGGTGGATGATTATGCTCTTCTGGCTTCAAAGGGTTCAGCTGAAGTCTGTCATCCAAATGGCTCTGCCTCTGTAGATCAATTGGTGTTTACTCCTGGCTGCTTGTAGAACTTTTCTTTCATCTTGACTTTGGACAGGTTCATTACAATGTGTCTTGGAGAAGCTCTGTTTGAGTTGAGATGACAAAAGGTTTGATATCCATTTGAAAGGAGTATGTCAGAGTCTTTAGTAAAACTTGAGAAGTTTTCTTTTATGATAGTCTCCAGTCAGGCTTCCATTCCTTTGAGACAATCTTCTTCCCTTTTAGGAATCCCTATTATTTGTATGTTTGAACTCTTCATGGAGTATTATAGTTCTCTAAGTATCTGTTCTGCTTTCTTTCTCTTCTTTTCTGTCTGGATTAACTCAAAAACTTTATCCTCTAGCTCTGAGGTTCTTTCTTCTCCAACTGAGAAAAAAGGTCTAACCTATTTTTGATACTTTCTACTGCATCTTTACATTTCCTATGTCTCTCATCTGATTTTTGGGTCTGTCTTTCCAGTTTCTTGTCCATTCCTTTTTTTTGAAACAGAGTCTCACTTTGTCACCCTTGGAAGTGTGTCATGGCGTCGGAGCTCACAGCAACCTCAAACTCTTGGGTAAAAGGGATTCTCTTACCCCAACCTTGCAATTAGCTGGGACTACAGGTGCCTGCCACTACACCTGGCTATTTTTTGAGATAGGGTCTTGTCTTACTCAGGCTGGTCTCTAACCAGTGAGCTCAGGCAATCCACCCGCCTCAGCCTTCCAGAGAGGGGGATTACAGGCATGAGCCACCACACCTGGCCTTCTCATTCATTCCTTTTATTCTCTTTATCATCCATAGTTTAAATTCCCTTTCTGTCAAGTCCATTAATTCTTTACAGGTAGAGTCTTCTGCAGTAGCAGCCTCATGGTTCCTTGGTGGAATTCCTCTGTTTTGGTTTTTCATTTTGCCTGAATTTTTCTATTGATTCCTCCTTGTGTTCTTTCTTCCTGTTCACCTCCTTGTTCTCCTTTTTCCTTCTCTCTGCCTGCTTCATTTCAAACAGAAGTCCTTGTTCTCGATGACAGTATGTTGCAAAATGTCACCAGGACACCAGGTGGTGCTCTAGTTTTTTTTTTTTTTTTTAGGAGACAGAGAGCACAGCCAGCAACCTCAATAGTCCTTATTTCAAACTTAGTTGCCTTCAGTTATTGCCTGATTATTTCCTCAGCATTCAGACCCTGCTGGGTTGGGATCTTAAAGCTCACAAGAATTTTTCAGTGGCAGTTCTCACAGTGCCCCTGACTCCAGTTCCCATGGAATGCGGGAGTCCCTCAGCCTGTCCCAAGAGTTGAATTCTGATCCCAGCAAGCAGAATTAAGACAGTTGTGCTTTAGGACTCTCCTAAGACCCTCTCATGACCTTCCCACAATGGCATTCCCCTGGCCACAGAGACTTTCTTGGTATGGCTGCCTCATCAGCCACCAAATCAATGGCAAATCCACTCTAAATGGCATACTGTTCAAGTCCACCCACTCTTCTAAGCTTTCCTCTCAACGTGTAGCTTCTCCCAACAACTGAGAACTCTGTTAAGGTTTCCTCCTATCCTGGACCTCTGTGGAGGGCCAGCCAATCCCAGTCAGCCATAATAACTTGCATAATACATCAGATTTCTACTGCTGCAAATCATATGCCATATCCAGCTTACCACCTCCTCACTGTGCTCCCTGAGCTATGACTTTGGGTAAGGTCCCTGTGCCAGATATGGCTGAATTCTCCCTTTTTCCCCAGCTGAATGATCCTTCTGGTGACTTCACATGGCTTACAAATTGAACCTGCAATTATGTCTTTTAAGGATTGTCATCTATTTGGTTTTTACTACTTTTCTGTCTCTTATCATTCCAAGCCCCACAGCAGTCAGCAAGGGATGTGGGCAGAGTTCTTACTCTAAATTTGAATTTTATCCTTTTAGCAGGTCTCTTAGTTTCAGGATATTCCCAGTCACTCTAACAGTTTTCAGTTTTCTCCTATAACATATTAACACAGTATGGCAGTAGATGTCATCTCTGGATCTATAGGAACTGCAGAGCCCCTTGTAGAAAGAGCTACAAACTCAATTCATATATATTGTTTTACTTACTTTAAAAAATAAACTCTTCTCTACTTTCTGCCTACTTTTGGTCTTTTTCCAGTACTTTCAAATGATTATTTTTAATCTTTTTCCAGATTTTATCACTGTTACTTACAGGAGGTTCATTTACCTTGTCAATTCACCATTACCTAAAGTTGGCATTACCACAATGTCATAAAAACAGTCCCCCAAATATGAATTTATAATTTTATATGAATAGAAAATCTTAATTATTAACAATACTCTAGTTGGAAATGGAATTAATAACACAAAATAATGGAATAACACCAACACAAATACAAAAATCTGCATGTAAACCCACAAACCCTTAATTTCTTCACACAACATAGGCTAAAACCAATGCCTTCCTATTCTGGGCTCATACAGAGTAAGACAGAACACAGGTGTGGAGCTTTCAGGCATTGAGTCATAAAAAAACAAAGCAAATAAACAACTTGTAACTATTTAAGAGTTAATAAAATCTAAGACTTTTAAACTGTCTTAAATTATGTGCCATGAATTAAAAGATACAGAATAGAGAGATAAATAATCAGTATGAGCACTTACACATCTTTTAGAAACAACAATAATTAAGAATAATGTTTAAGGATGTCTTTTTAAAATGAAATACTTACCTTTGTTCTTTCTAAAATGAGAAAATGTTTTTAATATTGTTTTTCAAAATACATTAAATATTTTCTTATAACAAGACAGTAAAAGTAAGCAGATCTGAAAAAAATCAGCAACATTTGCTTTTAGGAATTCTATTTATATTCTGTTTTCATTGTCTATTGTATGCTAAAATTTCATGGAATTTTAACTGGAATACTGTTAAATTAGCAAACTGGGTCTGTGATAACTTATTAGAAGTTCAGAATACATTTTGTAGGTAATTCAGGTTCATTATATGCAAAATTGCTGACTTACGCTTTAAGTGTTCTAAAGGATCTATTTATTCTCATAACAGCAATAATCCAATAACTATAATCTCACAACAAGCAAAAGAACCAATTTTCATGCACAGTGAGTATAACAAAGAGCAAGGGAGGAAATGGAGACCATTTTTTTACACCGGGCATCTTTTTACACCGATTTCATTTAAAAAACAAACAAACAAAAAAAAACATGCACCATGATTCTGTTATTTTTCCTTACATCAAAACATTACCTTGGTGGCTTTGCTCTAAACTAGACATAGAAAAGGCTGGTTGCAATCAAACTAAGTGAATTTACCAATGATACACAAAAGCAATATTGCTAATGTTGAAATTTCAGGATAAGCAAGTATGAAAATCTGACAGATTTAGAAAGGGATATGAGGAAGTACTGAGTATGTTCATTATCTTGATTGTGGAGATAATTTCATGGGTTTCTACATATGTCAAAACTTACCAAATTATTCCCTTTGCATGCAGCTTATTTTAGACCCCACTAAAGCTTTTTATTAAAAATGAGAAGGAATCAAAGCACTGTTCATTTCTATCCACCACTTGGCTACTTGAAAGGCAAATAGAAACTAATACAGTAATTGTAACCAAGTATAATTAACCCATCAATGATGATAAGAAAATAGGTTAGGCATTGAAGTTAAAAGAAAAAGTGTATCACATATCCAAGAGAAATAAATAAATCACTAAGGACTCAATGAAAATATCCTGAGACTGCTCAGAGAATTATGGAGATCACGTTGCCTATGCAGTCTATGTCCCACCCTGGTGTAAAATGCTCCTGGTTTCCATTTCCAAATGGATATATAATGACACAGAGTTTATCAGGTTTTGTAGCCTTACTGTACTTTTCTTCCTTGCATCTCTGCAGAATCTCTAAGCTCCTCTGGTGGACTGGGTGTTGGAGAAAGCTAAAACTATCCATACTTTTCAAAATTGCACATGGCGCTGTGTCATCATGTCCTTAGGAAGCCAAAAAAAGAAAACAAAAAAAAAAAAAAAGGAGAAAAGAAAAAGACATTATATAAGCCCAAACCAAAGGAGAATAAAAGACAATGCTGCCAACTATCTTAAGAGTATAATTCAAAAAACCAAATAATAGAGGTTAATTGTCAATTTTTCCAATTAACTTGAGAAAAACACATTAAAATAACAGGAAAAAGTCATTTTCAGGTATTCAGCCTTCAAAGTACTGTGAGTTAACACCATACAAAAACTTTGTAACTAAATAATAGAGAAATTTTTAAAAATAATTCATATAATTTAGTTATTTTTAAAAAACAGACTCATTATTATCAAGTTTCAAATATAACATATAGTTGGCAACATTGCAAGAAACATAGACAGAATCTGAGAAAAATACCCAAAACAATTTACCAAAAGTCAAACAATTTTTTCACAAATTCTGTAATTAACCACACTTGTAAGAATTTCCAGCAAGTGTGCCAATGACGAAAGTGTGAAACAAGCACCATAAACAGCAGGAAAACCCAGCAGCATTTCTGTATTTATAAATTTGAACACAAACCTAAAGAATTTGTACTTCCCTAGCACTTCTTAGGAAAGTGAGACAAAAATCAGTTACCAATTTAAAAGGGAAGTAAGCATATTCAAGTAAAAAAAAAAAAAAAATCAAAGCCCCAGATTAGTACTATTTGAACAGTGAATCATTCAAGCCAAAAAGGAAGTACAGGAGTGAATACCACAAACATTAGCAATAAATAAACTTAAAAGAGAATATAAGGTTCCCCAGGCTTTGGTGGGAGTTGCACAGCATTTGTTCAGAAATCACCTCTACAGTTAGAGCACTGTAATGTTCACATTTAAGTAGGTTTGCCTTTAAAAAACAAAAGTGTCTAATTTAATAATAGAGACAAATTAAGCAAGACGTTAACAATGAACTGAAGTTCTGGCAGTACATTTTATTGTTAAATTGGAATGAGATATAAAGAAACAATCTATTAATACTTCTCAAGAAGGAATCATTTTAAAAGTTAAACAGAGGCATAGTAATTCAAAGAAGTTCATACAGCATGCTTTAGTCTTACACTAATTCTCTAAACAGTATTTCTATACCCAAAGAATATGTACCTGTACAAATCAAAGGAGAGGGGCTATTATAATACCATATATAAGATAATACTATATACAGAAATAATAGGCTTTTAAAAAATAAAATGAATTTGAATATTTTTTCATATCCAACAATAAAAAGTGACTAAACTAAAATATTATGTTACTCACTAATATGGAAAAGTCAATAGTTGCAAATAGTCAATGTTGCAAAAAGAGAAGTATAACCAAGTTTATCATTATTTCTTATTCAAAAGTTACCTCAGTGAAAAAAAAAAACAACTCTATTTTCATTACTACCTGTAATCTTTCCCTTAATAGGCTTCATGAAGAAAGAATGCTTAGGCATCAGATTAACCTACCCTTGATTTGGCCATCAGTGAAGGAGAACCATTTGGAAAAAAAATAAAATATCTGCTGAGTTTAGACACCATCCAAATTGTAAATTTAAGAAGTTATCACCAAAATATCAGGTCCTTCAGTAACAATTTCGATAATCTGCTAGTCAAAAATAATTCAAGAGTATTTTTTAAATTCAAGAATATTATATATTAAAGTACCCTATGTAAGAGCTCAGGAGATTATAAAAATATACTAAATTATTATGTAGAGTTTTAGGAAATCATGCCACATTCCTATAGCTACCATACTCTATTTTCTACTGGATCTAATAAATTGTGGTAAAGTGATTTGGATATAATGGTACTTTTGTATCTGTGACTGCTTTCTGTCCCATGCCTTGCTTAGTTTTTCAAATCTCTGTCTTGTTCTTTTATTCTTCTTCTTCTTTTTGTTTTGAGTCAGAATCTCACACTGTCACTCTCAGTAGGGTGCTATGGCGGCATAGCTCACAGCAACCTCAAACTCTTGGGCTCAAGCAATCCTCTTGCCTTAGCCTTCTGAGTAGCTGAGACTACGGGGGCCTTCCACCACATTCAGCTAGCTTTTCTTCTATTTTCAGTAGAGACAGTTTCATTCTCCAGCTCAAGCTGGTCTTGAATTTCTGAATTCAAGCAATCCACTCACTTTGGCCTCCCAAAATGCTAGGATTATAGGCGTGAGCTATGGCACTGGTCTCATTCTACTTTATATGCCTTCTTTTTACTTTTTTAACTATCTTGACTATCATTTTCCAGACTGTAATGCTATTTCTAAATAGAAGTAATATATATTCCTCTTGTTTGTTGTGTGTGCCAACATTCTGTCAAGATGATCTGGTTCCCTAGGATAATTTATATTGTCAGTGAGGGTTACTTTCTAAGAAATCTCATCAACCCTTAAAAGATGTTTATTTAACATCTGCTTATGCTAGTACCTGGTCTAGTTTGGGTACTATTTCTTAGTTTGAGATTATGCACCAAAGTATAAATTCAGATCCCATATTAAAGTATGGTGCAGAGAAGGGGCACTAATTTTTTAAAGGTAACTGTTTTCTCAAACCCTATTCTAAGGTTACCATTGTTTCTTTATGCAAAGCCGGAGGACAGAAATTTTTAATTATCATCTCAGCAAAAGAAAAGTTGAAACTCTTTGAAGCTCCTGAATCTTATAACAGGAGTTCAATAGCAGCTCCAAAGTATCATTCAAACCTGAAGCCATGTGTTTGTCCTTGCAATAGTTTCTGTATTGCTAGCCCCCATGACCTGATAAACAGATAAACAAAATATGGCATATCCATACAATAGAATGTTATCTGTCCATACAAAGGAATGACATCTTGGTACATGTTGCAATATGAATGAACCTTGAAAGTATCATGCTATGTGAAAGAAATATAACTCTCATATGTGAAATATCAATACAATATTTCATGGTACTTCTTGTGGGGCAGGTCTGCTAGTAATAAATCACTCAGGATTTATTTAACTGGAAATAATTTCACCATCATTTTGAAGGATAGTTTTGCGGGACACAGAATTCTTGACTGTCAATCTTTTTTTCTTTCAGCACTTCAAATGTCATCCCAATACTTTCTAGTCCCAATGGTTTCTGATCATAAATCAGCTATTAATCTTATTAAAGAGCCTTTGTACATGATGAATTTTCTTGGACTGCTTTTAATATTTTGTCTTTGGATAATTAGTGTATATAAGTTTAGGTTTACATCAACCCTCCTTGAGCTTCTTAGATACATACATTAATTTTCTTTCATCAAATTCAAGGAGTTTAAGGCCATTATTTCTTCAAATACTATTTTTGCCCCTTTCCAAACTTAACTTCTGGACACCCAGAAGGTGTACTGCTTAACAATATCCAAAAGATCTTTGAGGCTGTGTTCATTTTTCTTCATTCTTTTTTTTCTTTCTGTTCTTTAAGCTGGATTATATCAATCGATCTGTCTTCCAGAGTCACTGATTCTTTCTTGTGCTTCTTCCAATCTGTTGTTAAACTCTTCTTGTGGATTTTTCATTTTAGAAATTGTACTTATTTTCAAATCATATTGTAGGGAAATAAGAGTTATGAAATGTAGAAAAACCATTTATACTGCCTTTTATATTTAACTATGCATATCATTTTTATCTTTTATTAATATTGCATACTTTCCTTTAGTTCCTCAGATATGGTTATGTTTAGAACTTTAAACATATTTTTTCACTATTAAAATTTGCTTTAACTTTTCACATTGTATATTGAAGCAGTATCCTGAACCCCATAAATGCATCAATGTACAAAATATATGATTTAATAAAAAACAATTAAAAATAAATAATAAAATTTGCTTTTAATATTTCTTTGGGGAAGGGAATACCACGCTTTTAGTCAATGAAGATGAACATTTTTACAGTAGCCTTTTATTTTTAATACCTATTATGCCACTAACTCATAACGAAAAGGTTCTAGCAGGGAGGTGCCTTGCCATTTGAATGTGACAAAGCTTTGTACAACCATTATGCCATGCATTCATGGGGAATAGGTTCCAGCACCATTAGTTTTGTTGGATCCTATGTTATGTGCTATGCCATACACCTATTATGCCATGAATTCATGTGGGATAGATTCTAGCACTTTATGCTTCAGCTCAGGGGGATCTCTTGGTTTTCCTGGGTGCTATGCTGTACACGGCCTATCATGCCATGAATTTGTAGGGAATAGGTTCCAGAAGCTCAGGCTCATTTCTATTGGTTATCACAAAGTGTGCTTCTCTCAGTAAAGCAGGCTGGTGCTTCAGTTAAACCCAGGTACCTTTCTCTTTGGCTTCCTTCTTCTTCTGATCATTTTCCTTCACATTTTTCAGGAAGCTATCTCGGCTCTTAGAGTGCTTAATATGCTCAATACGAACATTACTCCTCTTGGCAAGAATCTCGGCCTTAACTTGCTTGTTTACAATGTCAACATCATGCTGAGTAACACTGTAGACTCCTTTTTTGCCATGGTAACATTTGTGTGACATGCCTTCTTGAACAATACCCATTCCCTTGATGTCTTTGAATATTATCTTTCTTGTAGATTTGCATATATGTGGCCAAAGGAACAACTCCGTGTTTTCTAAAAGACCTAGAGAACATATATCGGGTGCCTCTCCTCTTTCCTTTTGTGTCTGTCATTTGGTGAATTACCCCAGTGATTTTGCCTTGTCCTTCTGTCCCCTCCAGGGCCACAACATCACAATCTGGTCCTCAGGCCCCAGCCCAGACCCGACCTGGTGCACACTGCTTCGCTCTCTGGCAGGACATAGCTCCACCTGCCCACTCTAGGCAGACAGTCCTGCTACCACCCAATGCGCAAGCTCAGCAGCCACAGAACTGCGGTTCAAGTCTGAATGTGGGTAACTGGGAGCCACTTGCAGACTCTCCCTTAAACGTATTTAAAATAACTTAAACTCTTCAGTCTGGATCCCCCCCACCTACCACCACCAGTGTATAGGTCATACTTTCTTAATTCTTTCTGTCTCATAGTTTTGTGTTAAATACTGAACATTTTAAATAATATAACATGTAACTCTGGAAATCAGATTCTCTCTCATCTTCAGGGTTTGTTGCTGTTTTGGGTAGTTGTTTTTTAAAAAAAAACATCCTGAACTAACCCTGTAAAGACTATATGTTCTTTGTCATGTGACCAAAGGCTCTGCTCAGTTATCTTAGTGGTCAGCTAATGAGTAGACAGAGATGTGTTTAAATGTCTTAAGGGTCAATGTATGTGAGTTGAGGCACACCAACACTCAAGCAGGCAGTTTACAACTCTGCCTTGTCCTTCACTTCCCAAAGATGAAAGACCAGGACCTTCTTGGTCTTTCCTGAGAATGCACACAGCCCTAGGTATGTGCAGAGTCCTACATATATGCATGGCCATCTAGATTCCCAGAAATATATCGGGACTTTTCAAATCCATTATGGAAATCTCATTCTCTAGGTTTTCCTTTTAAGCATTTTGGCTAGTCTACTGCTTGCCCTTCAGGCAGCTACAATGCCGAATAACTGATTGTTTTTGACAATGCCCCTGGGTTTAATGTTATTCACAGTGGGCAAACTCCAAATCAAGTTATATAAAAACAAGTCTTGAAAGTAGAGTAATTCAGGAAACCACTCAGGTGTTTAATGAAAATTCCTTGGGTAGGGGTGGTAATGGAGCTCCAAACACTTCTACTTCTTCCAGTGGTTAGCACACTACTGATTTTCATCACAATTCCAGGCTGCTGGTTTTCAAAGCTACCATGGACCCAAGATGGAAGGGGGGTAAAGAATGAACATTAAAATTCCACAAAGTACATTCTTTACGGATATTCAACCTTCTTCTTATATAAGTACTTTTCAAATAACTATGAGTCTTTGATTAATTTCCAAAGTTCAAACAAAGTTATTCTGACATTTTTTGCTAGTGTTCTTATTGCTGTGATGGAAGAGAGAATTTTCTAACCCACCATTTCACTAATATTTAATCCAAAACTCTACTCTCAATCATTATGCTATAGTGCCCAATATAGAAATGATTTATAAGGAACAGTTAGATTTTCATTTTTTTAACAAAAATCTATTTAAATCTCTTGAAGAAATGAGTAGAACTGCAGGCAGAGTATTGCACAGAAATTCTAGACCTACAGTGATATCCCAGTAAGTTTTAGCACTTAGTCATTTCTGAAAATAGTCACTAGCACCGGTCTCCTAATGGCAGAAACAAATGAGAGCACATTAGAATGCTTCAGTGCACATCAGTCCATTGCACAGAAAGAGGAGGAGGAAAAGGAACAATTTATGTGGAAACCCTTTAAACTACCTGTATACATGTCTCCTGGTAGAGAAACTGAACAATACTTTGAACCCTCTTGTTCATGCCTCTGACCCTGATACCCTACCTGAATTCCCAGTCTTTATGTATGCTTTTTAGACTAATTTCTTATTTGACTATGCTTCTAAGTAACTCCAAAAGAACCAATAGTGTATCACTGTACTCAGTTCTACAAACAGTATAATTCATGGTCAAGTTACGATTTCCTCTCTATCCTCTTCATGATCCTTAAATAGTACTCTCTAGCCCAGGCTCTTCCTTATTTGAGAGGAGGAAATTTGATGCAAGGTATATGATATAAGCAGAACATTTGTTATCTATTACCTAACTGCTGACCAGACAAACCATTACCAGTTCTCATTCACCTCGCAGCAGGGCCAATACGTAGCTTCAATAAAATTGCCTATTTATGTGACTCCACTAAGAACAATTTACGGTTTCCAGTAGCCTGGTCTCCATAAAATACACTCTACAATTATTACAAATTTTCCTCAAAAATAGCTGAATTACTTTTGATTTATAGGCCTTAAGATGGCATTGTCCTTTAATTTGGAAGTCCATAAAAAAGAAAAAAACAGTAAAAAGATTTTAACTTGTTATTCTCAGTTGTGTTCAGCTGACCTGATAAAGAGAAAAATATTAGGGAATTACCTGAAGAAATACAGGGTTATTTTGTGTCCACCATTAGGGTGTTTCTTGACAATTAACTAAGAGTATAATGAATTTTATAAAGATACCCAAAAGAAAGTTAAAATACATAGTAGTTCTACATGTCTACATCTTCTTTCTTCATTAAAGATATTACCTTTACCCTCTTTTTCTCATTCAAGATCTAGACTTGATCACCTTATTTTCTGTGGCCCATATTTTCTGCTTCTGCCTTTAATAATCTCTAATTCCTATTTATCTTATTATGCCTCCCTACTAACTTATGGTCATTATAAAAATTATGAATCTACTACTTAAACCACTTTCACAATTAATTGTGAGCTTTCATTTTATAATACTAGAATGTTAGTTAACATTCTAACTTTATAGTGTCGCTTTATCTTAAACCCACCAAAAGATCATGGATGAGAAATGGAGTGGAAAGACTGAAATGCTAAAGTAAATGCTGCCATTGACACTAATATATTGTAATATAAACAATTACTTTCAGAAACAAATGTGCTTAATTAGGCCTCAAGATGCCAGAAAGGAAAACCAAATTAGAAAATAAGAGGAATCTGGACTTTAACAAGGGAGGAAAATTATAGGTTCATTTTGTTTATCAGTAATAACATTGTATGTCATGCCCAAGTTGATAATAACAGACATACAACAACTGGCTTTCACAAATAATAATTTTAAACAACAAAGGAACATACAATGTGAATAGGTGAATAAGAAGTGACATATTTAATAGTAAATACAGAAAAAGTTTCTTTTCTTAGCAGGATATTAATCAATTTTGAATGGTTTTATTTATTAGAAGTTTATCATAATATGGACAGGCACAGTGGCCCAAACCTGTAATCCTAATACTTTAGGAGGCTGAGGAGGGAAGATTACTTGAGGCAATGAGTCTGAAACCTGCCTAAGCAACACAGCAAGACCCCTATCATACATAATATACAAAACTTTAGCCAGTTGAGGTGGTGGATGTCAATATTCCCAACTATTTGGGAGGCTGAGGCAAAAAGATTGCTTGAAACTAGGAATTTGAGGTTGCAGAGAGCTACTGATGCCACTATACTCTAGTTGGGGCAATGGAGCAAGACCCTGTCTCAAAAACAAACAAACAAAAAAAAGTTTTTCGTAGTAAATAAGAAAGCACCTTTTTAAAGAAAAACTTTTCTTAAATCTTTTAATAAAGATAACCTCTTAAAAATCACATTTAAAAGGCAAAGCATGTTTGAGATAGTCCTTTATTTCTCTAATAAACTGTAAATTCGCCTACCTACAAAGACCAGTTCACATAAATTACAATCTAAAAAACAGAATCTAAGTTCAATTATTTTGCCTTTCATTTTAGAAGTACAATCTCCTAAATATATTTATTCACTTCAGATATTCAAAAGTTGAATTTAAAGTTTTACTGCTACTATACATCCCAAAAAGTCATATAAGTCAGTCTGGGAGTCCTGATTAGTAAGCTCTATCACACTTTGACTGAAGGATATAAATCTCTACTGTGTATACAGCAGAAAATCCTTTCTATGCAGCCAGTGACTGTCCAGGACTGGATTAGAGCTATAGCAAACAACAGTATAGTTTCCAGTAGGCCAAAAGAGCTTATGAGGTTATTCTCCCACAGAATGTGAGATGAGAGATTTTATGATTTATGGGGGAGGCACACACAAAAATATCCTGCTTTATCCATTTCTAAACTTCATAGTAAAATCCAATGAACTGAGTTAAGGGTAAGAGGAAAAGAAAATGAATATTTTGTGAACAGATGCTGAACAGGTATTATCTGACTTTATCCTCTTAATTTTAAAGGCAGTATTAACTCTTTTTTTTTTTTTTGCAGTTTTTGGCCGCTGCCACCTATGGTATATAGGAGTAGGCCAGCACCCTACTCCTTTGAGCCATAGGCACCGCTCAGTATTAACTCTCTTTTACAGGAAAAAATAACAGCTCATACTCACAAAATTAGCCAAGAGAAGAAGCAACACTGGATTAATTACAGGAGGAATCTTTCCACTATATTATACTACCCCCATCCCAATTTTTCTTTCTCCTAATTTGTACTTTCACATTAAATTATGTTTCACTTGTAGTAAAAAGTATGGTATAGGAATAAAACAGAGAAAGATATCAAGATTAAATTCTAAATCAATAAATGATCATTTGAACTTCAATATTGTTCAGTTTTGTTCAAAAACATACCAATGACTTACTAAGTACCTACTAAATACCAGATGCTTTCCACTCATTATTGCTATCAGTATTTATTATCATATTTTGTAGTGTATAATGTGCTCCCATGCATAAGACACACCCCGTTTTTGGCCCAGACTTTCAGGGAAAAAAATCTTTCACTTTAATTTTTTAAAGGAGAGTGGAAATGGTTTCACTTCCTTAAGATGCACCACTTCACGGCCACTTCTGCCCTCTTTTCACATACAGATGAAGCTGTGACAGTTTGTCAGCATCCAGCGCAATTAGCCAGGCAGGCTGGAAGCTCCTACGACTGAAGTGCCTGCCTGGTGAGGGGGTGGACAAGAAGGGGGTAGCATGGCGGGGGCATGCTACCATATTGCAGGGTATTATTTTGCATGCAGACACTATTACTGCTTTCTAGAATTAAATTTTTAACACATAAGCATAAATAAAACAAAAACACACACATAGATATGAAATTAGTGCTACCCTTGCATAATGCACATTTTATTTTTCCTTAAAACTTTGGGTAAAAATGTGCATTATACATAGCAAAAAATGGTAATAAAAATATACCAGCACATCCTTACACACATACAACATATATCCATTTAATCACATAAATTCACGTAATTCATCAGATCTGAAATATGTTAGGGTATGGTAAGAAAATAAAACAAAATGAAAATCATTATTAAAACTCTACTTCTTTTTTTGTTGTTGAGACAGAGCCTCAAGCTGTCACCCCTGGATAGAGTGCCGTAGCATCACAGCTCACAGCAACCTCTAATTCCTGGACTCAAGCGAGTCTCCTGCCTCTGCCTCCCACGTAGCTGGGACTACAGGCACCCGCCACAACGCCCGGCCAGTTTTTGGTTGCAGCCATCATTGTTGTTTGGCGGGCCCGGGCTGGATTCGAACCCGCCAGCGCAGGTGTACGTGGCTGGCACCTTAGCCCAGTGAGCCACAGGGCCGAGCCTAAAATTCTACTTCTTGTGAGAGGTAAAAAAACAAAAGATGAAGAGGTTAAAAAAAGATGAAACAAGGTAGAATAACTATGGCTTACCAGTTTTTCTGTGAATGTATCTTTTCCCAGCTTCCCTGAAAGCAACCATAGCTCGGAAAAAAGCTCGGAGAATTGCCCATCGGAAAACAGCTACAGGATCAATTCCAATCATCCCAGAGATAAAGGCATTCTTGCTACTTCTTAGAAGAGCTACAATATCTGGGCGCATATGATCTGTATTTTTTTCCCGGAAATCCTACGTGAAAAAATTAAGTGGTTTTTTTTTTAATTATTAAAATCAAGATAAACAGGTGACGTAACTGAACAGTCACTGATGACAGATAAATGATTTTTGTTCTGGGCAGCTAACTGGATGGGTATCTTCTATAAAGTCCAAAAATTTTCATGTGCAATATTTTCATGAACGTTCAGTATAAATGTTACAATGTCAATGGATAATTACAATAGGTAATTTACATTGTGATTTATTTTTGGACTCATGGGTTATTCAGAAGAGTTTTGCTTAATTTCTCAATATCTGATGATTATCCAGTTATCCTTCTGATATGCTGATTAGGTCAGTTGTTTAATAGTGCTGTTTTTATTGATTTTGTGTCTGCTTGTTCTGTTAGTTATAGAAGAGGTGTGTTTTAAAATCTACAACTATGACAGTGGACTTGTCTTAGGTCTTCTTTTGCTTTCCTTTTTCTTTATATATTTAGAACCAAAGTCATTAGGTATATACAACTTTTGGTAAGTATGTCTTTCAGTAAACTGGCCCCTTTTATCATGAAATGTCCCTTTTTATCTCTAGTAATATTTCTGGCCTTAAAATCTACTTTGGCCAACAATTAATAAAATTAAGCCAGCTCTTATAACTTCCTCATCCTTTTATTTTCAATCTGTCTGATAACATGGATAAATATCACAGACCCAATTATATATGCCTTATGATTCAATTTATATAAAATTTAATAACAATAACATGACTATGATAAAAGTTAAGATGCTGGCTACCTCTGAGGGGAGACTAAGCTAGGAAGGGGCATGAAAAAGCTGAATAGGTTAAATTTGCACATTATGTACCTCATATTATGTTCAAGACTTTTATAGCTTGAGTTTTACTTTGTTTCATTTTTTAAATTATTTTTAATTTTGTTCTAAAATTCATTCTTTCCTGTCTTTTCAATCTCAAAACCTGGCACCTCCAATTTACTCATTAGCTCTAGCTAGAAGTCACTTATTAAGATTCCATCAATAAAGTCTGAGGACAATACCTTCAAAATATACCACATAATCATCTAGGTCTCTCTAATGTCTACTGCCAACTTGAACACTTCAGTTTACTGTAACATTTCATCTCAACTAGGGAAAAAAAGTTACTCAATTGATCACTCAGATTCCATTCTCAACCTCTGCTATCTCTTTTCTTCTAAGTAATCAAAACAATCGCTTAAAAGACTCAAGTCACATCCCCTGCTTAAAATCTTTTCATAGTGCCCTATAATTTCAATAAAACAAAAAAGCCCTAAAAAATTAACCTGCTGTCCACTCTCTAAATTTTTTTGTCATCACTATCTCCTTGCTCATGATAATCTAATAGCACTAATGTGTTTTCAATTTTTTCCACATATGAAACTCTTTCCTATCTCATAGTCTATAATTTTCATCATCCCAATTCCTCATCAATGTAACTTTACTTCAGGTCATCTTTCAACATTTAAGTCTTGTAGAGAGGTGTTTTGAGGATCCACAACTTCACAATCTATTATTTTACTGCTTTCTCTCAGAGAACCCATTCACTATTTATAGCACAGAGCCCATTTGCCAATGTTATATATGTAGTTGTACACATCTGTAGATACACATATGTATGTATATAAGTCAGGCACATGTATTTCTAGTTTATCATTAGATAATTCTGAACATTAAGCACAGAGTCAGACACAGGGTTTATGTTCAATAAATGCTTCTTGAATAAATAAATCAACAAATCGATGAATAAATGATCTTAAGACACACACTCACCCAAGACCCAGGAAAAAACATATTCCTCCATTAATTTCATGGTCTTGCTTGGGAAATTAACTAACTCCAATGGCAGGTTTAAATACCAAGGGTTAGAGAGTAATAGACTTGCCAATAACCAAAAAATAAACAAAATTTTAAGATTCCCTTAGACAGGAGTTAGAAGTTTCAATACATAAAAGTGCAAGCTCACAAATACCTAATGGTGCATGAAGACATGAAGAATCTGTCAGGCCTTAAGGGTACAGAGAAGGGAAAATTCGACAAATTAAGTGGATGAATGAGTCAGTTTAAGACATATAGATGTTATCTATTCCTTCAGATCTGAAAGGTTATTAGAATGAACTGACATCATCAGGCTTATCTGCAGACAGAAACCAACAGAAACATTACCTTACCTATTGAAAAACAGAATGCGAATTTTAGAATTATCTTTATAAAATGTTTTAATTACTGACAAACTATAAAGAGGATAGTAAACGAGGAACAGTGACACATAGGTTACTATGGAAGTTTTGAGAGAGACTATGTTATGGTCCATTATTACACTTCCAAGAAACACAGTCAACACTGTCCTTTATGATTCACCTGTTCACCTGTTCAGTGTTGCTGGGAGGGCATTTGTTTCCTTTATGTTTCTGAATTTTTATGTATCTCACTGACCCACATACAATCAAGAACATACCTCTGTCCTGAAAGTATACTCAGTGAGAAATGTACTGACCTTTACCCCATATTTTACTTTTCCAGCATAATGTTTTATAATGAAAGCAGGCTCCATAACAGCTGGAAATTCGATGTAAGAATTCTCTTCATGTTGATGCTTAAATTTGTCTAGCAATGTTTGATTTGTAGCCTGTGGAAAGCTGAATTTTAAAAAGAAAGGAAATACCAAAGAAAGAGACAGTAGTTAGTACAGTTCTTTTTTAAGCACAATATAATTATATTACCATTTAACATATTTAGGACTTTACAAAGAGTTTTTGCCTATATTATCTTATCTGATTCTTACAGCAAGCAAAAAAATTAATTATAATATGGATTGGTGTTCCTATTTTATAGGTGGGGGATCAAAACTTGACATTTCCCCAGATTCATATTTTGCAAGTAGCAAAATTAACTCAAGTTGTTACATATTTAGCTTAATTTGCATTGTTCCGCCCTACTGCAAAACTCAAAGCAAACAAAACCCAAATCATGTGTTCTTTAGGGCCAAGAACTTCCAATATAAGAATAGTTTCTCAATTTTCATAAGTCCTTAACATCCATGGACATTATTTGGTTTCCTATTTCTTCATGCATAAGCAAGCAGTGGTTTCCTTACCTATATAAATTATATACCAATATTTCTATATTATGTCTATTATTTCAAATATACTTCAATGAGATTGTACCTATTGATTGTACTAAACAAGCATTTCATATCCAGAAATCATGTAGGTATAGTATTTATTAAGTATTAATTGCATAACTAGAAATAGAGACATTCAAAAGAGGAAAAAAAAATCACTAGTGTTTGAGAATGAACACATTCACAGAAGACATAGGAAGAAATAATGAACTAGATGTTAAAGGTTGAGCAGAAGTTTGAAATAGAGAAAATATCACTGACAGAAAAAGGAGAGTGATCTTCCAGGAAACAGCCTCATTTAACAATAACTGAAATAATGAGAGATAATATGACACAGGTTATAAAAATGGTTAATACAAATTTGAGGTGTTCAAAATTAGAACCAAAATGGTTGATCACACTGTGTGTATTGGAATCAGGAAAGATTATGGTCTTCGACACAATACAGGCATGGTTTGGGTCACCAATTCTTTTTCTTTTCTTTTTATTTTTTTGCAGTTTTTGGCGGGGGCCAGGTTTGAACTCGCCATCTCCAGTATATGGGGCCGGTGCCCTACTCCTTTCAGCCACAGGAGCTGCCCTCATTTTTGGGGGGGGTGGGGGTGGGGCACAGTGTCTCACTATGTGGTCCTCAGTAGAGTGCCCTGGTATCACAGCTCACAGCAACGTCAAACTCTTGGGCTTAAGCAATTCTCATGCCTCAGCCTTCCGAGTAGCTAGGACTACAAGCGCCCACCATAATGCCTGGCTATTTTTTTTTTCTTTTGGTTGCAGTTGTCATTGTTTTTAGCAGGCCCAGGCTGGGCCTGAACTCACCAGCCTCAGTGTATAAGGCTGGCACCCTACTCACTGAGCTGTGGATACTGAGCCATTTGGATCATCAATTCTATCAGTGACCTTGAACAAACTAAATAATTTTTTTTTTTTTTTTGAGACAAAGTCTCACTATGTCACCCTCAGTAGAATGTAACCTAAAACTCTTGGGCTCAAGTGATCCTCCTGCTTCAGCCTCCCAGGTAGCTGAGATTACGGTGTCTGCCACAACACCTGGCTAGTTTTTCTATTTTAAGTAGAGACAAGGTCTTGCTCTTGCTCAGGTTGGTCTTGAGCTCAAGCAATCCACTCACCTTAGCATCTCCAAGAGTTAGGCCAGAGCCACCGCATCAAGTCTAACTTTTGAAAACATTTTTCCTAATCCATAAAATAAGTACAATACTAGATAGATATCATAGTGGTAACAGAACTAAATAACACCAGTAAAATCATCTAATACTAGCTGGCATTCTATAGATATTACATAAATGTTATTGATTTATGTTGCCAATGTTGATGTTTTCCTTGTCACCTTGGCCTGCTTTATCTTTCCAATACTATCACTTCCTCAAAAGCTTTCCAGTACCTTGCTCACTCCAAACCCAAAAGCTATTCTGGAATGGATCACAACACTTACAAATTCAAACACAGACTTCAGTAGCAGTCACTTTAAAGGTCTCACCAGTTCTAATCTTAACTTTTTTTTCAAGTTACCAAAGCATATTATCAAAATTAATTTTCCAAAAAAAAAAAAAACTAATTTTCCTATTATAGTGCTTTAATTATCTTCCTCCCCTACTCAGAAAATTTATGGTTCACCAAGGCAAAGAGACTAACTCCAAGATCCTAAGACTAGGCCAACCCAACCTCTGCAAACTTGCATCTCAGAACTTCCAAACAGAATGCTTCCCTTAAGGCAGGAGGTTCACTGCATTGTTTCTAGGTAACGGTTTATTTACCTTCTAATCCTCTGAGTCACTGAAAGGGTTATGAATTTTTCTCTTACATTTAAATGGAGAAATTTTCAAAGGAAAGAAGATAAACATGAGAACAGTCCAAGAAAGATGGAAAGGAAAGCTCTCCATAGATCCTGCATTCAATAGACGTTTATGGGCTCCTATTATGTTATCAGGCAAACGAGCATAGAACATGGAAAATCAGACATTATTGCTCATTTTAAAGCTCCTAATCTAATGTTTCCCTACTCTGAAACTTTCAAAACTATTTAATTTATCAGGGTGGTGACTTACAGTAGGGCAAAATTCACAAAATGTTGCCTTAAAACTTCAGTCTTGGTTAAACTGAAAATTCTGATTCCACAGCTCTGGGGTGTAAGTTTGAAATTATACATTTCTAACAAACTTCAAGTGTCCCACTACTTCCAATCAGCAGATTGCACTTTGAGTACTACTCATACATAACTTTGAGACTTAACATCCTAGTCAGACATAACTTTGAGACTTTGATTATACTCTTCCTCCTTCCTAAATGTCACTCTGTATCCTATAGAAACCAGCTTAAATAACTTGCCCAACGTCATACAGAGCATAACTAACAGAAATGAGATTATCAAAGACTTTTGACTCCAAACTCACGCACCTAGAGCACTAGGAACACACTGAGAAAAGTAGGAATACCACTAAGTATATATATATATATATATTTCATGTTCTATATTCCATATAGAACAAAATATTTTTAGAGAAAAAAATATTTAAGCTAAATAAGCCCCCAAATAGCCCTTCCTAAACGTAACTAATTTATTTTCAATCTGCTTTTATAGGCAATGGTAGAGGAAAAAATTTCATGCCTTTGCATCTTCTGGGATGTCTGAGACAAAAATATGCATCCTTAACATATTATTTTGAGCTAAAGTTACAGGAGAAACAATATATTCAAGGAGGGCTTCTGATCTCCTCTTTTCCTTTTTTTCCTCTTTCCATTTATTTATTTACACTTCAGAATATTACGGGGGGATATGTGTTTTGCTTATATGAATTGCTTTTATACAGTTTGAGTCAAAGTTATAAGTGTGTCCATCACCCAGATAGTGCATATTGTGCCCATTAGGTGTGAATTTACCATGACCCCTTACCCTCTCACCTAGTAAAACTATTGAGTTTTACTAACAAATGTGCACATGGGTGATGGTCAATTGGTTCCAGTTTAAAAATGACCATATATGGTGTTTGTTTTTCTATTCTTGCCATACTTTACTTAGAAGAATTGACTCCAGCTCCATACAGGTTTACAAAAGGTAAAGTCTCACCTGTTGCCCTGGGTACAGTACCATGGGATCATAAATCACACCAACCTCAAACTCACCTCAAATCCTTGGGCTCAAGTGATCCTCTTGCCTCAGCCTCCCAAGGAGCTGGGACTAGAGGGTCCTGCCAGAATGCCCAGCTAGTTTTCCTATTTTTAGTAGAGACAGAGTCTTACTCTTGCTCAGGCTGGTCTCCAACTGCTGAGCTCACGTGATCCACCCACCATGGCCTCCCAGAGTGCTAAGATTACAGGCATGAGCGTGGCATGATTTGCTGACAAGATTTGCTGTTAGTAACTAAAGTGGACAGCAGGCATAAACATTAGACTGCCTCACACAAATCTGAAATATAGTCTTCTACTTGGGATAGTAAATCCCCAATATTTTCTATTCTAATTTAATGGGTATAATATTAAACTAGGAAATAGTTAAAGTAATTTGACTTTTAAATTTTTTACTAAAGAGTCATAAAAAAAATCCTTACAGTCTCCTCATTTCAGTTTTTTCAATTCTAGATATTTTATAGAGCACTGTGAATATCCTGGAGGATACTACATGAAGAATTATTTTTGAAGTTTATATTTAATTTTGACATATATTGCCATTTCCATAGTCAAGACAGATGTCCCTAATCTATCATGATATTCTTTTCTGCTAAAAATGAAACTGCAATCACATCTCATATATAAAATTCAATTCCAGAAGGAAAAAACATGTAACCAAATAATAAACATAGGCCAACAAATTTAATATCAAACTCAAAGAAATCAGGAAAAACGTTAAAAAAAAAAAAAAAGATATCAAATAGTGAAATCCATTCTATTTACCCAGAAACATATTTTAAAAACCACATCCAAGGAACCTGTTGGCTCTTTATCTGACAAGGTCAAAACAAAGTTTAAACTTATAAAGAAATGAGAAGCTCAAATAACCAATAATAAAATTGAAAAGAATCATACGTACTTGCTTTCTTCATCCAAAAGATGGAGCAGTCCTGTTGGTTTTTTGCTAATAAGATTTATGCAACAGGTATTATCAATATAATCTATGTTGTGCCAGCTGATGCCTTCAGTTCTATATTCCTCCTAGGAAAGCCAAATATAAAAATAACAATTTATTCACCTTGCAGAAAATAATGTATACATGAGGTATATATAGGTATATATGCGGTAATACAGATTGAAAAGGTTTTGCCATGCTTAAAAGAAAAAGTCTAAGCTTCTTTTTACCACCAATTTATACAATAAAAGGATAAATAACTTCGGTTTTACAAATCTTGATAACAAAGTGTAGAAATATACGTGTATATGTATGTTGTGTGTGTGTATATATATATACATATACATATATGGACTTCTTTCAAACTAAATTTTTGCTTAGAATCCTACATCTAAGCCCACTCTAATAAAAATGAGGGCTGGATTTGTTTTAACTGGATTTATCACTATGAGATAACTTAGATAATGAAAAATACACCAAGAAGAAATCTAATCTCTCCCACATGACTCAAAGCCATCAAAGAGGACTGCATTGGTTGGATCATCAACAATGAGTTTAGTGAAATCAGAGAAAAGTGAGCAGTGATCAGAGACATAAATCATATGGAATTCATAAATACTTAAAATGCTTAGAACATTTTTTTAAAAAAGAAAAGCTTTCAAATTCCAAGATTAAAAAAAATCTCAAACCTCAGGTCTTGAGCAACTATTTAAAATACTCTTATGAAGCCGTTGTTCTTTTTCTTATTCTTTCCCTGTACAGGGAAATATTTTATTATTCATCCCTCTGATTGCTTTACTTTTTAATCTTTTTTTTTTTTTTAGAAAGATGCACCTAAAAATGTAAAGAAGATACTTTTCTACACTGCAGTGAAAATTAGGTGCCAGGTAAAATAATTGGTTTATCTAATGGTTTTAGCAATCACAAATAATAACACACAAAAAATTAATTGTATGCAAATATGGTGGTTTTGCAAAATAGTGATTTTGTAATTCTATCCTAGTGTATTTACCTTATAAAGAAGAATAAACCCTATGATAAGACTATGGTTACCCTAATCAGGAAAGGTAAATGCTTAATTTTTCATGCTTAAGAATTTCACAAGAAATTGTTACATAAAGGTCACTTCCAAAACTGTAGTACAAAAGGATCCCCTCCCCAGTTCTTCTTTTTTACAGTGTGAATAATAAGCATCCTAAATATCATATGCATAATAATTCTTGCAGACTTTACTAGAAGTCCAAAAGTCCTCCTCATCCTTTCTTCTCAATGACCACCCAAATACTCCTGGCCAAAGTCAGCTTCTAATACAATTGGTAAGATTCACTTGCTTATAAATATTATCTAAATGAAGTCACATAATACATACTGTTTTTGTCTTCTCGTTTTCTACTCAACTAATGTTTCAGAGACACATCCATTTTGTTGGATCCCCTAGAGTTCACTGAATTTAACTGCTATAGGACAGACACTGTGAAACAACACAATCCCTTGTTTATATATTGTCTGTGGCTGTTTTCTCAATGACAGCAAAGTTAAGACCAAATGATGAAATAAACTAGAAAACACATTTATCTTACCCTTTACAGAAAAAGTATGCCACATGTTACTACAAAGCATTAATTCTAAAACTTTAATGTACCACAGGATCACATGAATGGCTTTTAAAACGTAGACTGTTAGGTCCCATACCCAGCATTTCAGAAGTATAGAGTACTTAGAATCTTCATTTATAAATAGTTCCCAGGAGATGCTTATGATACTAATGAGGAGGAGGAACACTTTCAGAAACATACTGTATTCCATTGTATTCATACACAATAACTTACTCACCCTTTCTATTGCTAGACATTGCACTGATTTCCAAATTATGGTCCTTAAAAGATAATAATGCCATAAAATCCATTTCTACACAAGACTCTTGTGTGTACATTTATATATATTTTGAGTGTATATTTAACTACAGTGGACATTGCCAGTTTTCTGAAGTGGTTGTACCCATCTGTATAACCACTACCAGTGTATAGTAGTATCCTTAATGACATATCTACAATACTTGTATTATTATCACCCTTTTCCATTTTAGCCATTCCAGTGAATGCGCAAGGGTACTTCATTGTGGTTTTAATTTTAATTTCCCTGAGAAGTAATAAGGGAAAAACATTTTCCCTTGTTTATTGCCTATTTGAACATCCCATTGAATGACATGCTTCTGTTCATGATTAGCAAATATCCTTGCCTTTGGCTTATACTGTTCTTTATAGAGAAGTTTTTAACTACATATTTCTTTAATAGTTACCTAACAGATTTTCTATTTATTTTGTGTCAGTTCCAGAAAGTTCCTTTTTTGTAACATTTAGTAAGTCTACTTATTGACTAACATTAAGTTGTTTAGTGAGTCAGACTATCTTCTTTTTTTCTCTTTTCTATTTGAGACAGAGTCTCACGCTATCACGCTATCAGTGCAATGGTGTCATCATAGCTCACTGCAACCTCAAACTCCTGGGCTCAAGTGATCTTCCTCTGCCTCTGGCTTCCAACTAGCTGGATAAGCACACCAGGTCGAGCCAATTTTTTGTTGTTGTTTGTTTAAGAAGGGATCTTCCTCTTGCTCAGATTGCTTGAACTCCTGGCCTCAAGCAATCTTCCCATCTGTCCTCCCAAAGTGCTGGGATTACAGGGATGAACAACCATGCCTAACCTTTATTATCGTCTTAATATGTGTAGAACTGACAATGCTACCCTCTTTATCACAGAGATTCTAGTTACTTATTTTCCTCTCTGTGTTTTTCTATGCTTCTCTTTTCCTCTGTCTCTCCTCCTGATGAATTGCTTCTGGTATTTATCAAAGTTATAAGTCTTTTTAAAATACTACTTTTAGTGCTTGATTCTCTCCCATGGTATATTTGCTTTCACTTTTATGTAATTTCTTCTTTTATCTTATTATTTCTGCCCCTCTACCTTCCTTTGGTTTAAGTTTGCTCATCTTTTTCCAATTTGTTCCAAGGGAGTATTGATTTTTAACATTAAACTCTTCTAACAGCTATAAAATCTTCCTCTACAACTTTATTATATTTTTATTACAGGTTAATGTGAGGGTACAAACAATCAGGTCACAATATTTTAATGTGTTAGGCAGAGTCCCTCCTGAAGTCATTTCTCACACCCAAAAGGTGTGCCATACACCCCTATATTGGGAGTACCCCAAACACCCCCTCCTTCATTCCGACTTACATCATCTACAGGCTCCATGTTAGTATTGAGTACATCTGACATTTGCTTTTCCAATTTTGTGATACTTTATTAAGAAGAATGTGTTTCAACTCCATCCAGGTTAATAAAAAAGATGTAAAATCACCATCTTTTACGGCTGAATAGTATTATATTCCATGCTTTACATATACTACAGTTTGTTGATCCATTCCTGAATATATGGACATTTAGGTTATTTCCACATCTTGGCAATTACAAATTGAGCTACAATAAACAATTTAGTCCAAATGTCTTTATGAGAAAAGGATTTTTTTTTCTGGGTAGATGCTTAGTAGGTGGGATTGTGGGGTCAAATGGGAAATCTAATTTGAGTGCTTTAAGGATTCTCCATACTTCTTTCCAAAGAGGCTATATTAATTTGCAGTCCTACCAGCAGTACTAAAGTGTTCCCCTCTCTCCATATCTGTACCAGCATCTGCAACTTTGGGACTCTGTGATGTGGGCTAATCTTACTGGGGTTAGCCGGCTCAGGGTGGTTTTGATTTGCATTTCTCTAATGACTAGGGATGATGAACATTTTTCATGTGTTTGTGGGCCATTCATCTATCACCCCCAGAAAAAGTTCTGTTGACCTGGAATAGATGGGTTTGCTAGTTTTTGTTGTTGTTGATTTATTTGAGTTTTCTATAGATCCTAGTTATCAAGACTTGGTCAGACTCATAACATGTAAATATTTTCTCCCATTCTGAAGGCTGTCTATTTGCTTTAATTGTTTAATTACACTGAGAGCTTAGGTGTGAAAAGCTCTCAGTGTAATTAAGTTCTATTTGTTTGGGGTGTTTTTGTTGTTGCAATTGCCACAAAAATCTTCTTCATAAAATCTTTCCTGAGGCGGACATCCTTAAGAGTTTTTCCCACACTTGCTTCTCAGATTTTTTTTTTTTTTTTTTTTTGAGACAGAGTCTCATTTTGTCACCCTCTGTAGAGTTCTGCGGTGTCATAGTTCACAGCAATCTCAGACTCCTGGACTCAAGCGATTCTGTTGCCTCAGTCTCCTGGGATTACAGATGTCCGCCCTAAGACCCGGCTATTTTTTTTTTTTTTTTTTTTTTTTTTTGAGACAGAGCCTCAAGCTGTCACCCTGGATAGAGTGCCATGACATCACACTCACAGCAACCTCCAACTCCTGGGCTCAAGTGAGTCTCCTGCCTCAGCCTCCCAAGTAGCTGGGACCACAGGCGCCCACCACAATGCCCGGCCATTTTTTGGTTGCAGCCGTCATTGTTGTTTGGCGGGCCCAGGCTGGATTCGAACCCGCCAGCTCAGATGTACATGGCTGGCGCCTTAGCCCATTGAGCCACAGGCGCCAAGCCAGACCGGCTATTTTTTAGTGGCAGGGTTCCCAGAGTGCTGGAATTACAAGCATGAGCCACTGCATCCAGTCTTCTTCTTAGATTTTTATCATTTCATGCCTTAGATTTACATCATTTATCCACCTTGAATCAATTTTTATAAGTGGTGAAAGGTGTGGGTCTAGTTTCAGTCTTTTACAAGTGGTTATCCAGTTCTCCCAGTACCATTTATTGAATAGGGATTCTTTTCCCCAGTGTATGTTTATCAAAGATCAAATAGCTGTAAGAGACTGGTTTCAGATCTTGCCTTTCTATTCTGTTTCATATGCCTATGTCTCCATTGTTGTGTCAATACCATGCTGTTTTGATCACTGTAAACTTGTAATATAGCTTGAAGTGGGGTGGAGTGATGTCTCTGGCTTTGTTTTTAACACTAAAAACTGCCTTGGCTATATGGGCTTTTTCTGGTTCCATGTAAAATGAAGAACTATTTTTTCTAGTTCTTCAAAGTATGACATTGGTATGTTAATGGGGAGATTGCACTGAATCTGTACATTCCTTTGGGAAGTAGAGACATTTTAACAATGTTGTTTCTTCCCAGCCAGGACCATGATATGTTTTTCTATTTGTTAATATCCTCTGCTATTTCTTTCTCTTAGGTTTCACAATTCTCTTTATAGTCTATTTCACCTCTTTTGTTATGTATATTCCTAGATATTTCATTTTCTTTGAAGCTACTGTGAAGGGAATCCTGTCTTTGATTAGTTTCTCAACTTGGTTGTTATTAGCATATACAAAGGCTACTGATTTGTGGACATTGATTTTACATCCTGAGACATTACTGTATTTCTTAATCACTTACAAGAGTCTTGTCACTGAGTCTCTGGGGTTCTCTAAGTATAAGATCACATATTCATCAAAGAGTGAGAGTTTGGCCTCCTCTGTCCTCATTTGGATGCCCTTTATATCCTTCCCTTGCCTGATTTCATTGGCTAGAACTTCCAGCACTATGGTGAATAGTAGTGGCACTAGTAGTGGCAAGATATCCTTGTCTGGTTCCAGTTCTAAGTAGAAAAGCTTTCAGTTTTACTCCATTCAGTATATTAGCTGTGGGTTTGTCATAGATGGCTTCAATCAGTTTAAGAAAAGTGCCACTTATGCTGCATATTCTTAAATGTTCTTGTTAGAAAAGGATGCTGAATTTTATCAGATGCTTTATCTATATCTACTGAGAGGATCATATGGCCTTTGTTTTTGCTTCTATCGATATGGTGAATTACATTAATGAATTTACATATGTTAAACCAGCCTTGCATCCTAGGATTAAGCCTACTTGATTATGATGTATGATTTTTTTTTTTTTTTTTTGAGACAGAGTCTCAAGCTGTCACCCTGGATAGAGTGCAGTGGCATCACAGCTCACAGCAACCTCCAATTTCTGGGCTCAAGCGAGTCTCCTGCCTCTGCCTCCCAAGTAGCTGGGACTACAGGTGCCCGCCACAACGCCCAGTCATTTTTTGGTTGCAGCTGTCATTGTTGTTTGGCAGGCCCAGGCTGGATTCGAACCTGCCAGCTCAGGTGTACAGGTGTACGTGGCTGGTGCCTTAGCCCAGTGAGCCACAGGCACTGAGCCAATGTATGATTTTTTTAATGTGTAGCTGTAATTTACTGGCTAAGATTTTGCTAAGTATTTTTGCATCTCTATTCATTAAGGAAATTGATCTAAAGTTCTTTTACTTGGGTCTTTTACTGGTTTGGTATCACAGTGGTATCTCCTTCATAGAATGTGTTGGGGAAGATTCCTTCCTTCTCTGGTTTGGTATCACAGTGATATCTGCTTCATAGAACGTGTTGGGGAAGATTCCTTCCTTCTCAATGGTTTGGAATAGTTTTTGCAGATTGAGTACAAACTCATCTTTGAAGGCTAGATAGAATTCTAGTGTGAACCATCTGGTCTAGGGCATTTTTTGTTGGAAGATCTTTTATTGTTTCTTTGATCTCAGTGCTTGGTCCGTTCAAGAGATTTATTTCTTCTTTGTTAAATTTAGGGAGAGGGTGTGATTCCAGGTATTGGTCCATTTCCTCCACATTGTCAAATTACTGGGCATAGAGTTTCTTGCACTAGTCAGAGATAATCTCCTATATCTCATCACAACCTTAAACAACACCTGGGTTCAAGTAATCCTCCTGCCTCAGCCTCCAAAGTAGCTGGGACCACAGGCACACATCACTACACCTGGTTAATTTTTCAATTTTTGGTCAAGTCAAGGTCTTACTCTTGGCTCAGGGTAGTCTCAATCTCTCAGTCCCAAGTGATCCTCCTGCCCTGGCCTCCCAGAGTGCTAACAAAATGGGCATGAGCCAGTAAGCCATTATGCTCAGCCAATGTTTACACCACACCTATACTGTACACCATTTTGTGTCTGGGTAACATTTATACACAGAAACTTAGCATTGTATTACAACTGCCTACAGTATTCAGTAAAGCAACATGCTGCCCATGTTTGCACACTAGGAGCCTAAATGCATAGTAGGCTATGCCATGTAGTAAGTTTGTGTAAACACACTCTGTGATGTTAGCACAACAAAGAATCACCTATCAATGCATTTCTCAGAACACATCCCTATTGTTAAGTGACATACAACTAAACTTGGGTTCACAGACTCAAGTGTTCTTCAGTCCATCTTCCACAATTCCAATTCAAGTCTCCTAATAAATACATTTCAAGTAGTTCCTCACTCTATAAAAGAAAAAAAAATCTTATTTTCTCTGCATGACATGCAAGGTCCCAGTTTGGAGTATAAGGTTACCTTTGCCTAAAATATCTTTTCCCGCTGACAATCTAATGAGCTCCAACTTGTTCAAAACTATATTCCAGAATCACTTCTATGAAACCTTTGCAGACTTCTGGGCAGTTCTAATCAACTTCATCCTTTGTATAAGTACTTTGTGTGTGTGTGTATATATATATATATAAGTACTATATATATACTTTGTATAGTACTTCATATATATAAAGTACTTATACAATTTTTTTTTTTTGGTAGTTTTTGGCTGGGGCTGGGTTTGAACCTGCCACCTCCAGCATATGGGGCTGGCATCCTACTCCTTTGAGCCACATTATCATCTTGCATGGTAATTACTGTATCTCTCTCCCATCCCAATGTACCTACTATATACTCCTTTTGGACAAAATTTAGAACTGAACAATAAGCATATTCAAAATTTTCCCTACAAAAGCATCTTTGATGCTTCATTTTTATCATCTTTTTTCTGAAACTGATTTTGTATTCAACTGAATTTTACAAACAATCACTGGGTACCCATCTCACATCAGGTATCAATGATGCACATATAAACAAGAAACTTAATATTTAAACTATCTTAAATATCTTATTAGCAGCAAATCTACTTTAGTGGAAAAGCTAGGGAAGGGAGAGAAAGGAAAAATAATATAGATGGGCTGACAAAGAGGCATTCCTACTAGATCAAAGGTATTACATCAAAGGCATACCCACTAGATCACAAAATGCAGAAGACTTCAGAGCAAAAAGTTTATAGCACAAAACTATGAAATTCAGAGTAGCAAGCAAATGAGGAACACCCACCCCCTAGAAGTTGTGAATACATTTTCTATAAACTGTAGGGGTTTATTTTTATATAACACATTAATGGCCAAAGCATTTCTTATGGCTCTCCATGTCTAATTTAGACTTCTGGAAAAGGTAAGAACAGTTACAGTTCACAGAAAAAGAATACATTCCTTAGCAATTTAACTAGTCTTCTATTTAATGGTCCACTGACCAACTGTTGCTTTGCTCTGTAAAACTGAGAACACACTCGACAAAAGGTATTCTGTCACCCCTCCTACATATAAGCAAGGGATAAAATATTTTCACTTAGTATGTTAAGATACCTAGTGTGAATCAACAGACTAAGACAACAATCTCATGTTAGCTTTTAGTTGAAAGCAAAAAGTACAGAGCCATGTGTTAAGGCTTGAACACTAGTTTTAAGCATCACCTATAAAATTAGAATAAATGTGTAGTGAAAAGGTCAGCATTCAGCTCGGCGTCTGTAGCACAGTGGTTACGGCAGGTTCAAACCCAGTCCAGGCCAGCTAAAACAACGACAACTGCAACAAAAAATAGCGGGCTACAGGCGTTGTGGCGGGTGCCTGTTGTCCCAGCTACTTGAGATCTTAGGCAAGAGAATTGCTTAAGCCCAAGAGTTTGAGGTAGCTGTGAGCTGTGATGCCATAGCACTCTATCCAGGGCAACATAGTGAGACTCTGTCTCAAAAAAAAAGAAATAAAAGTTTCAGCATTCATCAAGGCAGCCAGGATCAATTCTGTTATGCTACTGTTAACCAACTATTATGCCCTTTAAGCAAAAGAAAGATGCTTAAATCTAAGAAAGAATGCAACAAGCTCAAATGATGGAGAGCTTAGTGATAGATATTTTCTCCCCCTTTCATCTATAGATCTGCTAAGAACTATTGTGGTTGTTTTGTTCATTCTCCCTTCTTTATCATTTCTCTTCAATTGAGCATGATGAATCCTGGCTATCTATCCCTGTACACAAATTGAAATTCTAGGTTACAATCTCAACTTGTGCTGGATTCAAACTTAGTTTAGAGAATAAGTCCACATTTTGTTTGACCCTTCCTTTACACTAATAATTCTCATGGAAACTGAAAGTTTACTGTTTATATACGAACTCAAGAAAATCTTAGGATTCTCACAAGAAATACCTGGTTACCCACTTAGTCTGCCTATGAGGTTCTGTTTCTTTGGGTCCACACTCTACGTTGACTCAAGATTCTATTAATAAGCTCCTCTGTCCCATCCTAGCACTAAGAAATCAAAGCAATCAAACAAGCTTACAGTGGGCCCTCCATATCCATGAAGGAATGGTTCCAGCATCCTGCACTGCTCAAGTCCCTTATATAAAATGGCTTACTACAGTTGGTCCTCTGTATCCACAGGTTTGTATCTGCTTAGTTTCAACTTTGGATCTGAAACCTGCACATATGAAAGGCTGACTATACTTAGTATTACACACAATGAACAAGTCCATTATAGCAATTAAAAATCAATACCATCAACAAAAATTCAAAATCTATGCATCTCTTCATTCAAAGGGGTGCTCAAATAAGTGCATATTAGTAAATCTACATGGGACTATAAAATCCTATGTGACAGGGCTCAAAAACTATGCTCTAATTTGTCATCTGCTTATAATGGTATGTACACACAATATCTACATTGAAACATGAGGTTTTAAATACTTACCATGAATATGACTCAAAAACCTGTTAGAGGGGGTCAAGTATTATACATATTTAAGTACTCACTTGCTCCAATTTAAAGATATGCTGGTTAAAGTAGTGTTGTAAACGTTCATTAGCAAAATTAATACAAAACTGTTCAAAGCTGTTATTTTCATAATCTTCAAACCCAAAAATATCCAGAACACCAATGGACAAAGTCTACAAAACAAGAGAAAATTTTGATTAAAAAATGATGCTCACATTTAAGTTATGAATAATATCCACAATATAACTAATAAAATGTTCAAGTTCTCTATAGCAATGGAGAGGGAATTTGGGGGGGCCAGTATTCAACCAAAATATACCACCAATTACAAATATTTTAGTTTTCTGAAACAGTAGAGATTGTATGATTCTATTTATACTTTTAAAAGTAACTTCCAGTATACACATCTACAGAAGGTATAAAAAGGTCTAGACAGAAGAATTCCTCTAAAGAGGGTAATGAATAACAAAACTAAGTCATCTGACTTGTTACTCTACATAGTTTTATTTTTAAATTCCATATATTAACCAGTTTATTAAAACCGTTTTCAAGGGAACATATATTATAATCCAATGTACCTTGGTTTCATGCTCCAAATCTTTACTATTCAAAAGTGCATGATTAATGCGAAAAACTATCCAGTCAAATAGGGCACTATACAGAGATTTAGCCATGGAGTTTCTTACTGTCACAGCCTGAAAAACAAGAAAAGGGTTAGAAGTAAAAATGGAATTAACAATCATATGATTGAGATACTGCAACAAAGTGTGTATTGCTCTTACTCAAGAAAGAAAATTTACTATCCTGAATTAGAAACTAATTTTCTCTCAACATTAATAACCTATAATTGAATTTTTCTACATGTACTCAGTAATCTAGTCCAACTCAGGGAATCTAGACTAAAACTGCCATGAACAATAAATAAGAGTAACAAAATATAGGTCACTCAGTTGAAAACATTTTTACTAAAAATGAGAGTATATATTTCCTCTAGGAAAAAAGAAACACATATAATTAGAAGTTTACAAACAAACGACTTTGCCAGCTAAAATAGGGACGAGTGTTTTAGGTAGACGAATAAATCTGTTAATAAAAAGGCATTAGTATTTGTGGAATCATAATCATACTCTTAAAACATACATATAACACAACCACCCTTAATTCCTAGTTATCTTCAGCTTGTCATCCTCAGGAACCTGTAGAATTACTCCATCCCCAGAGAATGTAACAATTCCTTGATGATGAAGTTATAAAATTTATTTTGTGCCTCTCTTTAAGCTTTCTTCAGGTTCATGGTAACTCTCTGTACTATCTGCCTGCTCAATTTTTACCCTATGTCTGAAACTATTCTTAAAAAAATGAAGTTTATTAATTAAAGAAATTCACAATTTGTAAAGCACTTCAATTTACAAAAAAAAGGGGGGGGCACATAAATTGAGTCCTAGCACTTAGAAGAATACAAATCCTAAACATTTATATAGGGAAGTTTCAGTACCTTGTATATTCAGGTACATATTTATATCCCTCAAGTGTAGAGAAAATAGAGAGTAATGATTAGGAGCTAGACTATCTAACTGATCCCAGTTTTTCTACTTATTTTAACTGTGTAACCATGATCACATTACTGAAACTAGGCTACAGGTTATACATCTATAAACTAGAGATAATACTATGACCTAGCAGATAGATCATGAATTAATTTCTGACTATCAAGGGGCGGGGGGAGAAGCTTCATATTTTTAGATCAAAAAATAAATGTCCCCATAGGAAAGAAAAGACTGATATCAATTCCCCATCTTCAACATCAGAAGCACGAAAATAAACGGAAGGTGTTTATACAGTTCTGAGAGAAAAAGGAATATGACTCTAAAATTCTACCCTTAGGCAAGTTAACAAAATACAATTATCCTTCAGTATCTATGAGGGGATCGGTGCCAGTATCTACCTAGTATACCAAAATCCAAGGATGCTCAAGTCCTTCTATTAAATGGCATCATATTTGCATATCACTTACACACAATCTCATACTTAAATCTCTAGGTTACTTATAATACCTAATACAAAGTAAATGCTATGTAAATAGTTGTTATGCTATATTTCTATTAATATTGTTTTTTATATTTGTATTGTTTTTGATTGATTTCCCTCAAAAATATTTTTAATCAATGGTTGAATTCTCAGATGTGAACCCTCTGATATGGAGGACCAACTATCAAGAAAACCAACAGTAAATTAGTATATATAGTATGATACCCATACTATATAATATTCCATTTTTCCTCAGAAAGAAAAAAAAATTAAAATAATCTGATCAAATTCAACAAAAGTAAAATATTTTAAAACCAAATAAATAAGCATAAGACAGAATAAGCATAAACACATTAGCCATCACAATAAATTTTATGAATGGATTGTATTTTTAGTTAAAAGACAGACTTTCAGACTAAGATAAAAACTAAAGCTTAGGCTCGGCGCCTGTGGCTCAACGGGCTGGGGCGCCAGCCGTGTACACCTGAGCTGGCGGGTTCGAATCCAGCCCCGGCCCGCCAAACAACAATGATGGCTGCAACCAAAAAAAAAAAAAAAATGGCCGGGCATTGTGGCGGGTGCCTGTGGTCCCAGCTGCTTGGGAGGCGGAGGCAGGAGACTCCCTTGAGCCCAGGAATTGGAGGTTGCTGTGAGCTGTGATGCCACACCACTCTATCCAGGGTGACAGCTAGAGGCTCTGTCTCAAAAAAAAAAACAAAAAACAAAAAACTAAAGCTTAAAAAAAAAAAAGTATGCAGCTATAAAACAAAAAAAAAAAACTAAAGCCTACTTACCACATTTATGGTTTATACGATGCTCCATTCTTATAGAATACAATAGCCACACAGAATCCAGACATACCAATATAATACCTACTTACTCTATAATTCCCAATTTTATATTCTTACCTCTTTTTTCTAAAATACAGTCTTGCTTATCATAACTTAATCTCAACAAATTCAAGTACCAAGTAGTATTTTCCCACTGAAACAAGATCTCATTTAGTATTTGCTATCTCACTGAAGGGTACAATTATTCTTATAGTTGTGCAAACCAGAAACTTAGGACTCATCCTTGACATCTCTTATTTCTTCCCTGCCTCTTCATTATTCGAGTATCAATTACTAGGACTTATTGATTTAATCTCTAATTTTCTTTCTTTTTAAATCAATATATTTCTCCATATTAGTATTTCACCATTCTAGATAAAACAAACATTTTTCTCCTTACTACCACAGCCTCTGAACTCATCTGTCTACAGCCACTCTTACCTTCTGTGTTAGACAGAATCCTAAAATGTCCCCCAAGATTCTCATCCCCTGGAGTACATGTTCTGTATAATCTTCCTTCCCTTAAGTGCAAGCAGAACTGTAAATATAATGTATTTCACTCCCATAATTAGCTTTGTTATATGATAAAGGTGAAGGGATTTTAAAGATTATAAGGGGCCAAATAAGTTGATTTATTAGTCAAGCAAAGAGATATCATCCGGGGGGGCCTGAATAATTAATCATAGAACACTCTTCAAAAGGAATTGGAGTCCTTCTATCAAAGATTGTCCTACTGGCTTTGAAAAAGCAAACTGCCATGTTGTATGCAGGGCGACATGGCAAGAAATAGCATATGCCTTTAGTTGCTGAGAATGATCCCTGACTACACTGACTGCCAACAACAAAAGAATTACATACTCCAGTCCTACAGCCACAAGGAAATGAATCTTGTCAATGACCTGTGAACTTGAAAGAGAACCACGATCATCAAACAAGATCATAGCACTGATGGATGCCTTGAATTTAGCCTGCTGAGACCCTGAACAGAGAACACAACCTGTATCCAGACTCATGATCCACGAAAACCATTAAGATAATAAATCTGTGTTGTGTTAAGTTGCTAAGTTTATTACACAGCTATAATGATTCTCCACACTGTTGCCAGAATACTACTTTAAAAACAAAAATCTAAGGAATTTTTTTTGTTGTTTAAAACACTTTAAGACCTTTCCATTGCTCTTCAGATAAAATACTAAAACCTTTAAGAACTGCCACTCATAATACCCATAGTGCCTTTTACATTTCTGAGCACAAAAAAGAGGGTTTTCAAAAATCTACTGAAGAAATAAATAAGCTAAATAAATACAAACAAAAATAAAACAAAGAATAAAAAATAATTTCAGAAAGCTGAATTTAAAGTTAAAAATGCACCTAAACAGAAACAATTTTTATAGAAAAGGTTGTAAAAGAAACATAAAAGCACTGAATCTTTATATTAAAGAAAGGCAAAAAATTCTTAACAATCTGGCTTTTTCATTGTTCAGAAAGGAGCTTTCAAAGTGAGGGACTATAAAATACAACTTAAGAAATCTGGACATAGAGACACAGTTAGGACAGAACAAAAGAGTGGGATAAATGGATCAATGTCAACCTAAAAAACTTCTCTAGAATTCAGTCACAATTTCCTCACCCTCTGTGTCTTCTAATCTGCTCATCTCATATTCCTGTTCCATTTTTACAATAATCGTCATAGTTTGATTTGTCACTGCTTTCATAAAATGATTCCATAAAATAGTGTCTTTTCAATAATTTTCTGATTTCTGTACACCTGAGTAGCATACTAATAACCAACAAATCTCTACCTGGAATCCTCAGTATACACATTTTAAAGCCATGGGACTGAGTGAGATAAACTAAAGACAGAAGATAGAAAAACAAAGACTGTGTCCTCGAGTACCCCATCTTTTGGAGGTCAAGAAGAAAAGAAAAGCAAGCAAAGAGAATTGTAAAGGAATGACCAACAATGAAAAAGTAAAACCAGAGAAGTATAATGTACTAGAAGATGACTAAAGAAACTGTCCCAAGAAAGAATGATCAATTGGGCCAAATATGACTCATTTCTAATTCTACTTAACATCTTTCCATCCCGTATTAACAATACGAAACTTAAGAATAGTGAAGAGGTTAAGGTCCTTGGAGAAAAAATACAAGTCAACTGCTATTAATCACATTCAAATTTATGATTCCAAGTTGATGAAAAATCCACAAACTTCAAAGAACCAGAAAATATTTCAATTAATACTTTTTGTTGCTGTCATTTTAAATTTAAGAGAAAAGGCAAAAATTCAAACTTCTAAAAATGTTCAGGATGCTTTAATTTCAAAGAATATCTTCATACCTCTGCCAGTTTGTATGGTAAAATAAGCTTTTCTCCCACTGTCACTGTCTTTCTCGTAACCAATGCTTCAAATAGCATCTCTTCTTTAACCTATAAAGCAGAAAAGTAAATTGAATATATATGATTAATGACAACGGGTTAAAGAAAAAAAAATGAGATTAACAAACATATTAGTAGAGAAAAAAATAAAAAAAAATACACTTGGCAATTTTAATACTGGCCAAGGTGAAATTTAAGTGTCCCATTTCCCATATCCTCCTTAAAAAAGAAAGAAAACAGAAGGTAAATAGGACAAATAAATCTTCCATTTTTAGTTAAAATTTGTTTTCTATCTAAGGATAGAGAAACATGTTTCACTGTACAAAATATAGAACAGCTAAAAAATGTTTTAAGATGATCACCCATAATCCCACAACCTGAAGACAAGGACTAAAAAGTGACAGCAATTCTTGAATTCCAGGAACATTCTAATAAATACTTAAATTTAGGTTTCATCTACTTATTTTTTATTTTTATTTTTGTTGAGATGGCATCTCACTCTGTTACCCTGGGTAGAGTGTCGTGGCATCATAGCTCACAGCAACCTCAAACCCCTGGGTTCAAGCAATCTTCTTGCCTCAGCCTCTTGAGTCACAGGGACTACAGGTGTCAACCACAATGCCCAGCTATTATATGTTCATTTTTATCATTAGTGATTAACTTTAAGACAAAGTTGACACTACTGCTAGCATAATTTATGACAGACCAATATTGTTTTAAAGAATGATTTTGAATCATATTGAACAGTAAGTAGCTAGCAAATATTAATACCTTTTTTCAGAGCATTCATTGCTCAATTGTCAATTTCCGGAAATAAAAATAATTTGAGGTACATTACCATCACAAAATGTAGTAAAACCAAAAATGAGAACCCAAATTTAAGTGCAAATCCTCCATCTTTTAGGTATATTTAAAATACTTTGAATGGGTGGCACCTGTGGCTCAGTGAGTAGGGTGCTAGCCCTATATACCAAGGGTGGCAGGTTTGAACCCATCCCCAGCCAAACTGCAACAAAAAATAGCCAGGCGTCGTGGCGGGCGCCTGTAATCCCAACTACTTAGAAGGCTGAGGCAAGAGAATCGCCTAAGCCCAAAAGCTGGAGGTTGCTGTGAGCTGTGATGCTACAGCACTCTACTGAGGGTACAGAGTGAAACTCTGCCTCAAACATAACAAAAAATAAAAATAAATAAAATACTTTGAGAAACAAAATTATCAGATTACACAAAAATGACAAAACTAAGATAAGTTAAGAAACGTGATTAAAAAATAAAGTTATATTTTGAGCTTTATCTCTGCTATTATTAAAAGTAAACATTTAAAAATGATCCAGCTGTAAACTCAAGAAATTTTTTAAAAGAAACAAACTAAAGTAAGCAAGCAACAAGGAGCAAAGGTCATTTCCATACACATTAAGGGAGAGCATAAACTGGTACCAACCACTTTGGAGATTTGTCATCATTCAAGCTCAGTTTGTCTACATACTATAATCCAAAACTACTCCTTTGATTGTACCAAACAATAATTCTCACACATGTTAACTAGGGGATATGTACAATAATGCCTATCACATGGCTAACTATAAACAGAAAATAACAAACTATCTCAAGCCCCACTAATAGGAAAAAAAGATTAATTTTGTTTCATTCATACAATGGATTCTTATACAGCAATTAAAAAGAAGAACCAGGAGTATATAAATCACTACTGAAAAACTGTAAAAACTGGCCAGGCACAGTGGCTCAAGGCTGTAATCTCAGCATTTTTGGACGCCCGGTGAGGAGGCCAGGAGTTTAAGACCAGCCTGGGCAACATAGAGAAATAATAGAGACAGGGTTTCTATAAAATAATTTTAGGGAGGCTCCTGTGGCTCATCAAGTAGGGCGCCGGCCCCATATACCGAAGGTGGCGAGTTCAAGCCCAGCCTCGGCTGAACTGCAAAACAGAAGAATAGCTGGGCATTGTGGCAGGTGCCTGTAGTCCCAGCTTCTGGGGAGGCTGAGGCAAGAGAATCGCCTAAAGCCCAGGAGTCGGAGGTTGCTGTGAGCTGTGTGATGCCACCGCACTCTACCAAGGGCGATAAAGTGAGACTCTGTCTCTACAAAAAAATAAAATAAAATTAATAATAATAATAATAATAATTTTAGAAACTTGTCCGGACATGGTGGTTGTATGTCTGTAGTCCCAAGTATCCAGGAGACTGAGGCAGGAGGACTACTTTGAACCCAGAAGTTCAAGCTTGCAGTGAACTACGATTATGCCATTGCACCATAAATTGGGCAACACAGCAAAACTCTGTCTTTAAAAAAACAAAAAGAAAAATCTCAAAAATATGAAATGAAAAAAGAAGAAGTTTCAGAATGATACATACAGTACAACATTAATATAAATTCTGAAAACATGCAAAACAAAACTATTCTTTATGGAAAAATCTGTCTATACCAAAACGATAAACACAAAATTCACAGAAGTAGTTAACTTTGTTACCTCTGTTAGGCACAAGGTACTATACAGAAAGCTTCAAATATATGTAATATTGTGTTCTATGTAATATTGAGTGCTGGAAACACTTCCTAACTGGGGGGGAAAATGCTGAAACAAATTAATATGTAATAAGTAAAAGGACAGAACTGATAAATCTAATAATTGTTTCTGATAATTGTTTCCAATCATTTGAAAACATGAAGTAAAAAGATAAATCTCACACAAATCAAAAGAAAAAAATTCAGAAACACAAACAGAAAACTAATACTATAGAAAAAATATTTTTTTAAAAATTAAATTGGTTGGGCACAGTAGCTCACACCTATAATTCTAACACTCTGGGAGGGCAAGGCAGAAGGATTAAACTCATGAATTCAAGACTAGCCAGAACAAGAGTGAGACCCTGTCTCCACTAAAATAGAAAAATTGCCCAGGAGTCATGGCTAACATCAGGAGGCTGAGGCAAGAGGATTGCGAAGGCATCACAGATCACAGCAGACTCAAACTCTTGGGCTTGAGCAATATCTCACAACAAAATATCCTCCAGAATTACCTACAATTAATCTACTGAAACATTTTCCATCTTTCAATGATTTAGTACGTATATATCCCAAATAAGCTTTAGTAAACAAAAGACTCAAAACATTTGCTTTTGCCCAAGGCAACTAAAGAAAAAAAAAACCTGAAAAAAATTAATAAAATTAACTTTTTAAAACATTTTTTTCTTCAAAAATCAATCTATATTTATCATTGAATTAAATCATATTGGGAAGGAGGGCAATTAAATTAAATCTTAATAGAGGTTAAGTTTTAACTAAAGTAGTCATTGTGCCCATCTTCATATTTTATCTCAATCAAAGTCTTAAGGTGGCAAATATTATTATTATTATTATCAACCAACTAGAAGCAATCATTTTTAAAAATAATTTCTAAGGACTAATTATAGGCAGGATACCGTGGTAGGTATCTTTTCTAGCTCCTGAACTTTGAAGCTGATTTCTTTCTACTTAAAAACTTTAGTCCTAGAATCAGTCCAGATACACATAAAAAAAATTTAAGAAGTCTGAGTTCAAAAGTGAGATTCACTATCTATCAAATCACATTTGTCATTGCTCTAACTCTGACAGTAGTAAGCATAATTCTCACAATTGGTTTTCTCCCTTTTTCTTTTTTAAACCAATACCTCAGATCTACTTTGACCTACCCAAACAGCTCCTATCAGTCTCTTAAGTAAGGAAAACTGCACTAGACCCATAAGCTTTGGCACCTGCTGAAGGCTTGGACTTATATATATAAGACCTCTAGTCATAATTCCCAGTATTACCACAATACCAAATGCTTAATTAAAATATCACCTGAACTCGGAAGGCTAAAGAATCACCTGAGCCCAAGACTTTGAGTTTGCTGTGAGCTATGATGCCACAGCACTCTACCAAGAGTGACAAAGTGAGAGCTGTCTCAAAAATAATAATATTAAATTAAATATCACCTGAAATACCTGACTAAAATACCATCTGTCCTCTGACCTTTATAATCTCCAAAATTACAACCTGCAGAGGCTACGCTCTACCTGGTAGAACTTTAGTTCCGATGACAGTCTAATTACAACTCAAGGTATCCTCTTCTTCTGCCCATTTTTCCAGGCAAGAGGATTGCCAAGACATTATAGCTCACAGAAGCCTCAAATTCTTTTTAATAAGTTAAAAAGCAATGCCTAATCATGTATACAAAAAATAAACAGTGTGAGGTTAGGTATCCATCACTCTCACAGAGCACTGCAGCCTTAAAATGGACACAAACTAGTAAATAATCATCTCTATGTTTCAAAACCAAAACTAATTATGCTAAGTAGAAGCAAACGCTCTGTGCTTCGAAAGTCTGTTTAGACCACTTAATAAAATTAAATCCCATAAAGTGGCACACAAAACCAGATCTGAAAGAAGGGTAATATTTTAATAGCAAGCTATTCCTAATTGCCATAAGGTGGAAACCAAAATGTCCTTCAATAAGTAAATAGATGCATTCCTTATAACTAGTGATTAAAAAATGAGCTATCAAGCAACAGAAAGACACAATTAAATCTTAAATGCATATTGCTAACTGCGAGTGGTTCCAAAACATGGTACAAGTGGACGAGGAGTTTGTGGGGAAAGTGGTTTGGTCTGATGAAGCAGTTTAAACTAAATGGAACAGTCAACCGACCTAATTGTGTGTATTGGGCTCCAGAAGTTACACGTGTGGAAAAAGATGTCCATTTGCTGGGCCTCAATGTCTGGTGTGGACTGTCATTGAGGGGACTCATGGGACCATTCTTTTTTGAAGGTCCTGTTACTGGTCCAGTGTACCTAGACATGCTGCGCACATCTATCTTGCCTGCAATTTGGACAGTTTTGGGGGATGATACGTTTTACTTCCAACAAGATGGTGCCCCACTGCACTTCCACCCTGACGTGAGAGCTTACCTTGATGAGAACTTGCCAGGGTTCTGATGGGTAGGACGCAGAGGTGTGGTTGAGTTTCCCCCACGGTCTCCTGACTTAACATCCCTTGACTTCTACCTCTGGGGCACCTTACAGGATGCAGGATACCACAGAAAACCTGCTACACTGGTGGAACTTTGGGAAGAAATTGAAAGGGCGTGTGCAGCGATACAAGCAGAGACTTTGGTCAGCGGTGTTCAGGCAGTAGTTCTCCGAAATCAGAAGTGTCTGGACGTTGATGGTAAACACTTTGAGCACCTCTTGTAATTGCAGAAGTTGAATGTGACTTGTATTTATTATCTTTTGTGATGGGTATATGTTCAGTATTACAAATTTTAGTAGTTTTTGCTTTTCTTAAAATGTGTATATGCTTTTTTGGCACCTTCTGCATTTTTACTACCTTTGTAGCAACCGTATGTCTGTGCACTGACATAGAGTTAAAGCAGTGAGACAATGCTGGTGGTGACAGGGCAGTATAATAGATGCTTCCTGTTCATCTTTTCAATTCTCACACATTTGGTATATTCTACTCTCCCATTTTCTAGATGAAGAAATGGGTTGGGTAGTACTTAAAGTTCCATTGTGTATTAGAAGCTCTGAACAAGAAGCCATGGGTGTAACTTTTAGGCAAGGTGACTAAAAGTCACCTATCTCCTGAGATTTGATGTTGTGGTATAACAGGCCAGTTAGAGGAAAGGCCCACAGTAGAGAGCTGGTAAAAATCTCTCTTTTTTTTTTGAGACAGTTTTACTTAGTTGCCCCTCAGTAAAGTGATATGATGTCACAGCTGGTAGCAACCTCAAACTCTTTGGCTCAAGCAATCCATTTGCCTCAGCTTCTGAGCAGCTGGAACTACAGGTGCCTGCCACAGCTTCTGGCTGTTTTTAGAGATGTGGTCTCGCCCTTGCCCAGGCTAGTCTTGAACTCCCAGAGTGATCCACCTGCCTCAGCCTCCCAGAGTGCTAGGGTTACAGGCGTGAGCCACTGCATAAATTTTTTTTTTTTTTTTTTTGAGACAGAGCCTCAAGCTGTCACCCTGGATAGAGTGCTGTGGCATCACTGCTCACAGCAACCTCTAATTCCAGGGCTCAAGCGAGTCTCTTGCCTCCACCTCCCAAGGAGCTGGGACTACAGGCGCCCGCCACAATGCCCGGCCACGTTTTGGTTGCAGCCTTCATTGCTGTTTGGTGGGCTCAGGCTGGATTCGAACCCGCCAGCTCAGGTGTACGTGGCTGGTACCTTAACCCATTGAGCCACAGGAACCAAGCCTGCATAAATTCTTAATAGTATTTAATTACATTGAACCTAGAGAAGGTTCTCAAAATTTGGCACAAGCACCTGTCAATAAGGTGTTTTTGGCATATGTATCATAACAAGGTGTAAATGGCAACTTAAGGAAAGTATTGGAGGTGATAGGGAAAGTTTTCATATGGGAGGAAGCAAAACAGTCTAACAAGATGTATGGAGCCCGTACATGCTAGAACAAGTTTATTCTTACTAATCTGCATGTCTAACAATTGAGATCTTCATATTTAAAAGCATGTATATCAGTTAAAAGTAACTCATTTTTCAGAATCTTTCAGTAAAGATATTTAATATTCAAAAAAATGCATATTGCTAAGTGAAATGAATCAGTCTGAAATGGCTACATACTGTATGTATGTTTCCAACTATATTACAAGCTGTAAAGAGCACATCTATACAGTAGTAAAAAGATCAGTGGTTACAGTCTGAGGAGAGGGACTGAACAGTTAAAGCACAGGTGATTTTTGAGGCTAGTGAAACCACTTTGTATGATACTGTAATGGTGACACAACTTCATGCATTTGTCAAAACCCAAACAGCACAAAGGAGAAACCTCAATATATGCAAATTAAAAAATTATGTAAGGGATTGGAAGATTCCAAGATGAAACGCAGACCATGAAAATAAAGTTTAACTGTATGACAAATACACAGAACAATTTCAATGAAAGGGGTGCAAGGAAAAGGTGCTGATCCAAGTAACTATGGAAATGAGTAAAGTAGGTAGGACTAAAGGCAAAGAGAATTACACATAAGCTCTGTAGTCTAGTTGATAAAGTCATTGCCCACAGGGGTACAGGTTAACAATTTACAAGCTGTCCCTCAGTTACAAATATACAACTTAAGTACAACTTGCACTTATGAATGGAGGCTATATATAGTTTTTTTTTTTTTGAGACAGTCTCAAGCTGTCGCCCTGGGTAGAGTGCCGTTGCATCACAGCTCACAGCAACCTCAAACTCTTAGGCTTAAGGGACTCTCATGCCTCTGCCTCCCAAGTAGCTGGGACTGCAGGTGCTGCCATAATGCCTGGCTATGTTTTTTGTTGGCATTGTTGCAGTTGTTACTGTTGTTTTAGCTGGCTCGGGCTGGATTCAAACCCACCAGCCTCAGTGTATGTGGCTAGCGCCCTACCCACTGACTACAGGCAATGACCAATGAATGGAGACTATTATAGTAAAACCTTGTGTTACAAACATCTGACTGACATACAACTTTCACTTACAAGTGCGGGCTATTACAGGTAATTGTACCTGTTGCAACTTATATACAAATTCAACTTAAGAACAAACAGAGAACCTACCTTGTTTGTAATCTAAGGACTGTCTGTGCTAAACATGAATATTGGAATTGAGCAATTAAGTAAATGGATAGCAGAGGGTGGGAGACAGGTTTATCACTGTTGAAGTGAGAGGTACCAATACACAAGGGGAAAAGCCTAAAATGATCAATGTCGGAATGGATTCGAGTTACAAACATCTGCCTGAACTCATGTTAAGCTTTATATACATATTAGAGACAGTTATACACAGAAATATTTATAGATACATGTTAATACACTGATTAGTATATACACATGTATTTCCTTGTTCTGTCAAATAAGAGGGCCTATGAGAAATGACACCCCATCTGAAAGAAAGAATCTGGCAAGATGAAAAGGTAGCTGGGAAAACATGAGAAATCATCAAAAGAAAAATCAAAGAAATCATCAAAAGAAAGAATAAGGTAATAAAAACCATGATGTGGTAACAGGCATGGTACATGATAACCTTTCAGTCCTATTCAACCCATAAAGAAGAAAAAGTAGTACCTTTTCTCTCTACCCACCTCATCACCAAAAAACCAACTGAACCAAAATCTTAGTAAAGAAGAAATTTCAAATATGTAAAGAGAAAAGTTAGCATAGGCCCAGAACATCACGTAGCATGGACTAGATTTATTTATCCTAACTAGCAAATTGACAGAATATAGAAATTTGGGGCAAGTACCGGCAGGGAGAAAATGCAAATCTTCTAAGGATTCTGGGACAGTGAGGCGAGTATCAAGGAGAAATTCCATCTTTTGAAAACACTATTTGATTACTAAAATTCATTAGCCCATTTATACCTACAAAATAGTTACACAAAATAACAATAAGAAAATACTCGGTATTTGAAACAACAACTCAGAATGTAATCACTCACTTCTAATAATTCTGAGACAACAGGCAAAACTTCAGGATTGCAGATATCAATAGAGTCATCCCGGTATGTCTTCTTTTTATAACAGATATTCCCCAAATGTAGTATTGCTGAGAGAAGAGAGAAAATCCTGTAAAAATAAAACCACAAGTTACAGCTTGCTTGTGTGCATTCTCAAAGTACATTTCATCCTAACATTCTAATTAAGCAAATTCACCCGCACAAATATGGGCTTTGGGGAAAAAAGAGAAATATGGAAATAATTATAATAAATAAAATTTACTAAGTGTTTACTATATGTCAGGTACTGCACAAAGTATTTTACATGATGTTTAAGTATTGTACCATTTGCTAAATATGCAGTGTCCCAAAGATGACCATACATAGGAAAATTAACAAACTCACATTTTATATTATATTGTATTTTATATTTTTTATATTTATATATCAACACATAGAGAAACACTTTGTAAAATTCTGTATTGGGTATTTTGTAAATAAAAGTACATTTAGCTACAAGTTCCCATGTTCCCTCCTTATGTATGGCAACCTTTGGAACACTGTAGTTGTTTCAAGCGGACTTCCACGGTGATTTTAAAAAGTCGATGCCTGACTTCAGGTTTCATGGAGATTGGCAGGACAACTAGCAGTACCTGCCATAGGCACCTAGACTAGTGCCTCACATGGAAAAATGCTCACCAAATGATGTTTTTGTAAAATCATCTGGAAGATAATGTGAAAGGAAAAGGCAATCCATGCCACACTACTACACTTCCTGCTCTTGTGCGCACTCCTACCCTGATGATGCAGCCTTCACTGGATATCAAACCATTTATGTCTTTTCCAGTGGACAGTAGTTCTGCTGTTGGGCTCTTTCCAAATTTTAACACAATGGATCCTGTGCAAAAAGCAGCCATTAACCGTACACTTGGAGTGTCCATTCCCCCAAAGAAGAAACAAGTTATTTCTTGTAATGTCTGTCAGCGTCACTTTAACTCGGATAGCCAGGCCGAGGCCCACTACAAAGGAAGTAAACATGCCAAGAAGGTCAAAGCACTAGAGGCAACGAAAAATAAACCCAAAATGGTTTTTTCCAAGGACAGCACAAAAGCTAATCCCAGCTGCTCCATCACTCCAATCACAGGCAACAGCTCTGACAAATCAGAAGATAAAGGGAAGTTAAAAGCCAACAGCTCCAGTCAGCCACCAAGCTCTGAAGGTGACTCTTTTCTCCTCAAGTCTGGCACAACACCCCTGTCACCTGGAGCAGCCACTTCTCCCTCCAAGAGCACAAATGGAGCTCCCAGTACTGCTGCTGAATCAGAAGAAGAAAAAGCCAAAAAATTACTTTATTGTTCACTATGCAAAGTGGCTGTGAACTCCCTGTCACAGCTAGAGG
>CAUYON010008227.1:0-27044 GCA_963573935.1 Arctocebus calabarensis | reverse complement strand
GTTTGAATCCAGCCCAGGCCCGCCAACCAACAATGATAGCTGCAACCAAAAAATGGCCGGGCATTGTGGCGGGCGCCTGTAGTCCCAGCTGCTTGGGAGGCAGAGGCAGAAGACTCGCTTGAGCCTAGAAATTGGAGGTTGCTGTGAGCTGTGATGCCACAGCACTCTATCCAGGGTGACAGCTTGAGGCTCTGTCTCAAAAAAAAAAAAAAAAAGATGTAGAAAGTCTGCCTGCCCAATCTACCCGTGGAAGAGAGCCAAGACATACGGCTCAGATTAAATCATTGTTCATACCCATATCATCGGGTGTATCAGCAGGTAGAATCTTATACCTTAAAATATGATGATAGCAGGTACAAATTCCTAATACCTGGACCTAAACACTATTTGTAAAAATGGTGAGTAAAGGGACATTTTTAAATTGTAAGCCCCACAAGTCAAGAAAGTGGCATGGCTGAGACATTACCAAAGGGAAATCATACCAGGCTTTGAGCATTCTTCTAAAATAAATGCAGAATTAAGGACCTTGAGGACAAAGAGCAATTGCAGTTGACTATTGTAGGTCACTTCCTAAGACAGGTATTTCATACATGTTTGACAATAACTGAAATCTAAAATGTTACCATCACATAAATGGGCTTTCAACAAGAGTATGTGATATTTTTGCCTTGAATCAACTATGATTTCAAGTCCTCACACCGTTTCATGCTCTCAGCAAAATGGTGGCCTCCTTTAGTTTCCTCAACAATCAGGCAGTGACACTTACTTAATTACTATCTGGGGAGGAATTTCACTGAGGACTTATTGAAATGACGCCTTTGCCCTTGTTCTATCACAAGCACAGTGGTAATCCTCATTCCTCCCCAGAGTTGCTATGGGTGTCCCATCTCTGATATCCCAGTAGAACGTTAAGTGGGCGCTAAATTTCTAGATGTGATTCTGAGTGAGACATTCAAAGTTCTGCATCCCTTGAGAATCAGTGACTCTTTCACATGTTGCTTCCATGTAGGAATTTGTCATTCCAATTTGGACTGCCTTTCTTCTCGTCCCTCAACAAAGAAATCACAAATGCATTTTGTCTATTACTGTGTGAGCCAACGCATCCTTTTAAAAAGGAGAGATTAATTTCCAAAAATTAATCACTTTGGTTTGGTTCCCAGTAATTCAGGGGTCAGACTAAGGAATTTGTATTTTCCTAGTGAATGACAAGATTCAGTTCCTAGGGCATTTAGCAATGAATGATCAGACTACATTGAAGGAATCTACTTTCCCCCCAGAAGCCATACAATTAGATACTCTGTTTAGAAAACATAAGCCACAAGTGTGATTTTCTTCACATCCCTTTCCTGGTTTGGTTGTTTATATAAGAAACAGAAAGGCTATATTAGTGTTCAATTTCAACTCTCTTCCTGGGTATCATTATGGGCTAGTCATTTAAACTCTGCTATTTTTAGTGTATTCATCATCTATAAAATTTCTAAATAACTTTAATAAAATACATAAAGTTATTGGACAGGTGTGGTAGGGACTCAATATATTTTGCATCCTGTCTACTTTTAAAATGTAAGTCAACATTTGGGCTTCCATTTCTTTCTTTCTAACATATGGAAACATTATTCTGATTTGTCTGACACAAAGTAGTTCAAAGTTCTCTCAGCCATTATCATTGCATCACTGACCAGGGCTCCAGTCAAGGGAAAGTTTCCTCAAGAATCTCTTTACCTCAATCCTTCCCCAGGCTACATCAAGACAGGGGTTGGATTCAAGCTGGGCTGAAGTTCATGCCAAGGAGAGAAGCCCCCCACACACGGGGAGCCTAAGTGCAGTAGACAGTACCCACATGCTTGGTAAACAAGCAGCAGATAGCAGGTGCTCTTGCAAATTCATTACCCCTACCCCCAATCTAGGGCCAAATTTGAAGAGGGTGAGTATCCAAAAAGGTTTTAAAAAAAAAGAAGCATTGCTTCAACATTTGATGAGATCACTGAGTCCCCAAAGACATATGTATGTATGGCCTAAGCCTGCCACAGGCTCAGAGCATCCTTATACTCAGAGCACATGGGATAAAGCCGTAATAGTGTCCCACAGAGCTACCATGGCATGGGCTGGATGTTTTGTGCATTCACTAAATCTCTGAAGTTGATTTTACTTCACTATTCATTCTCCTCCTACCATCATCCTGGGAATTTTATATATGTATGTGTGTGTGTGTGTGTGTGTGTGGATGGATGGATGGATGGATGGATGGATGGATGGATGGATGGATGGATAGATAGATAGATAGACAGACAGATAGAAAAGGGAGGAGGGCAGAGAGACAGTGTCATACTCCTAAGAGATATCTTTAGGAATTTATAAAGGTCAGTATGAAACATGATTAGTTATAATTTTAAGCTAAATGCAAACCCTTTTTTTCAGAGATAAGGCCAAGATGAATACAAACTGCTTCTTGATTTGATCATACATTTTGGACAACTTGGCTGTTGTGTTGAGTTTGCAACTGTCATCCTAACTCTATACCAAATGCCTTTCACAATCTGCTTGGAATTTCTTCAAAATTACCAAACCTAGCCTCAGGCCATTCATGTACATTTTTCCTATCTTCTTGTCTTCCTAAAGAAATCTGTTGCTGAGCTTTACTAGGGCATGCTTCCATGAATGTCATGCCCAGAAAAGAGCAAGGTAAGGAAGGCTCCATGATAGAGCCTTCCCATCTTCCCACTCCTCCCATCTATTTTGGTCTTCAGCTTAATACTGACAGTATGGAAAAATCACTCAGGCTAAAGCAGCGGAGAAACCTGGCTTTGTTCGTTCAAAGAGGGAAAAACTCGAGCAACAAGAACCCAGCTCAAGTGAGGACTGATCCCTGAAATTTCTGGAGTAAACCCTGTTTGCATTGCTCTTGAAATTATTGATGACATCATGACAATGACTGTGACATAAACTACTGGCACTATTTCTCTGCTTACTTGGTGTCAAGTAAAACTCTTTATACATACTACCTTTTAAAGTCTTCCTCCAAATCCTCCAGGGATTTATAAAGGAGAAAACTTAAGCTCCTCATAAAATTTTCCCTCAGTAAGTTTAAGCACAGGCTGCCATGTTTGTTTGGGCAGTTTATGCCAGCTATGTGAATGGTGGCTGAAATCCACCCTGTGCAGGGCTGTCTCCACGAGAGGGAGGGATGACTTGCACCATATGGAGTAACAGCCGTGGTGTGCCACGCCACCTTTTAACATTGTACTGTGAGCAACTTTAGTTCAGTAAGTGATACTATGACACTACTCTCTCACCATTGACCTAAATCCCACATTCAAGCTCAGTGGAGGCAGATAGTGTGTGTGTGTTTGTATGTGTGTGTATGTGTGTGCTATAGATTAATATTCAGGATATTGCCCATGATACTAATCAGAGAATTCAGTCATTTTTCTGACCTACTTATAAAGGAACACTCCAGTCTTCCTAAGAGCACGTATTATTATTATTTCATTTAATCAAAGACAAATTCCCAGTTGTTTTAGCAATGTCATAGTAACATATTGCCTCCATGTCTACATTTATTTTCTTCCTAGCGTTATTCTTACTTTTCAATGTAACATTCCCCAAGTACCAATATCCATCATAGCTCTTCTTTTAAGGTGATTCAATTCACCTTTTGTGGAAGAAAGATGGTAGTAAGCATAAACAATTAATAAGGAAATCAGTGAAGAAACCCCCTGACACTTGACAACTTATTGTAAAGTGGCGACATTAAAGACACCCTCTCTTAATTCCATCACTTTGAAGACCTACCCTTGGCAAGGTATCGTATCCTGGTCTGGGATCCTTGATTCTTCGAGTTGTTGATATGCTGGTCCCACAATTCCACCCAGCCTACTCCGCGGTGAGGGGGGTGTCCTTCTGAAGGCATTCCTATGGAGCATTCCACTCCTTTGCCCTGGGCTACAGCAAGAGGAGAGACTCCTGCTGAGGTGACCAAAAAAAAAAAAAAATGAAGAGAGACAGAGAGATCATAGCAAAATACTCGCAGGGAGCTGCTCAAACTTCACAAACACTGCATTTACTTCCCAGGTGCTAGAAAAATTGGACCAGGAGCCATCCCTGAGTGCAGCGTATAGGCCCGGAATGAGGCAGGAGTTACCCAACCCATTTTACACGTGGAGATGTTGACACACAGGGAAGCTCCTGGGTTTCTGTCTTTCAGTGTGGAGCACAAACTATGGAAATCTTTTGCAGCTTTCCACAGGTAAGAGGTGGGCTTAAGGAATGCTCACACTCCTGAGTCTCATCACGCTGATTACCCAAGCCACAGTAGCTGTCTCTAATAGAACTGAAAATGGCCTTCACAGTAGACACCAAAACACAGAAAGCCCAGCAGGGATGTCTGGAGAAATTTTCACTTGAAAGTGATAGAATAAATGAACCTCATTTTAATTGGCATTCTTTCCTTAATATATGGGTGAAGTCTCAGTTCACTTCTCTGGATTTTTATGAATCTTGAGAAACTACTTTTCTTTGGAGTTTACTCTTAATAAACATCTGATTGTATATTTTATTTGAGTCATACTTCCAAATACTCAAATATCCATATCTTTACAGATGCCATCCAAGGGGAAAAGACATGAGTGGGCTTTAACAGAGTGAGAATTCCTACTGAAATTATAGATAGAAAAGAATGGTTTTGTACTATAAATTTAATTGCCAACTTGACTCATTATGTATTCCACACCCATTCCCTCCTCCACCTGAATGAATTTACTCTACTCCAGACTGGTGAGAACTGGGTTCACGAGTAGACATTCCATGAGGCACCAGATTATGTGGCCGAACTAGCTCTGCAGTGTTCAAATAATAAGCAGACTGTGAATTTTGCATTACATTCTCATTTAGTTCTGCAAATGACAGTAGAACATTATAGAAAAAGATTTTTAAGTCTTCCAAATTTTAATAAACCTTTCAAGTTCTAAAAGGTCCAGTCTCCCAAAGAAATTTTACTTGTATCGTGATATTATTTGGAGTTCTGTCATTCTTCTCTCAGCAATATTTATGTTATTTCTACTTAACAAATACAAAACTTTATAAATATTATATAAGGTCAGAGTTTGAGAATCTGACATTTGAGTTCTACTGGCCACTTTCCTGGTTTTGGTAATGTGGCTGATCAAACTTTATGTCCTTCAGGTCAATATTATGTTCCTGAGTTTGCGCCAACCTGGGATCATATCTGGCATCATGACACCCTCATTCATTATCATTATATGTCTTGGATGCCTTGTCCCCAGATGCCTAACAACTAGGGAAGTCTAGTTACGTCACTAAGTCAACAAGTATAACGAGCTCTGTAATAGCTAATTGTTTCCCTTTCTTCCTACTTTAATCTATCATCCAATGGCAATGATGGAGTCTGCAATTTATGGAGACTTGGGTGCTGGAGTTCAGTGCACCTGGGAGTAAGAAGTGTGATACTAGGGGAGGTGCTAGTACCAGTCAGAGTCCTGAAGGGAGATAGCTAGTGCTTTAAATTGGATAAGTTCAGAAGATTTTACCATCTACAAAATTTGATTCAATTTTGGAGAGGAAAGAAGAGAGAGATAATACTGTACCTCAGGGCTAGTAACAAGAGGAAGCTATTCTTACCACTCTGACTGAAAGGACAAGGAAAGGGACAGACAGGTACCAGAATGGAGAGAGAAAGCAAGTTGTAATGACAAGGCCACATGGTAGGCTCTACGGTCCTGAGAAGCTGAACTCAATTGAAGCACCAAGCAGGGGGAGAGAAGGAAGAAATGTCATAACCTCATTCTCCTTCTGCCCTCCCACCTCTCGTCTATGCCTCGCATGAACCAACAAAAACTAGAGGACAAGGAAGTTTGTAGCCCTCCTATTTCACAGGGCAAAGCAAGAAAAGGTAGAGACTAGATGGTAGGGCAGGGAGGGAGTGGCAGAAGGAAGATGCTAGCATCATACTGAAGAATTTTTATAGGAGTGCTATGGTCGTTATTTTAAAAGAGAAAAAGTACACAAAATTTTGAGTGTAGCAGGTGCTCAGCACGATGAATTCTGCTATAGTTGACACTTCAAAGGATGATCCTAGACACTGGACTTATTTCATTGTATAAAAAAAAAGCCTACATATGTACTTTTAATAAGTGAGTTATATTGTCAAAATATAATGCAATAAATATGACATTCCATAATAGATTTATTTTTTAAGCAGATGGAGGGTTTTTCTAAACTAAACCTCAGAAATAATGACTTTGAATTAATAGCTTTTTTTTCACAACTGAGTTATCTAAATGAGTCATATTTTGAGTGTACACAAAGAAATTAATGATTCATAGCTTGCTAAACTGTCACAACAATGAAATCTATCAGCATGAACTAGTGACCTGTCTTAAAAAAAACAGCTCTATGCCTATTGATCAATCAACTATTCAGGCCTCCTAACCCAATGTCATTCAGAAAGTTATGGTGAAGGCTGCAGGATGTATAAATCAGTGCCTGGGTTATCAATCATGCAAACGTTTAAGTCTATTGTATGTTTTACAAAACAAAAGCTATTATATATTAAGCTATATTTTACAAAGTTCTGAAAGCACGTTATAAGTCAACATTTGTCTATGTATAGGGCACAATGCATGTCAACTGCAATGTCATTGAACCAAACAAAAAGGAAGGTCTCTTAAAAACATCCTTGTTTAATTTGTGAGTAGCCCCTGGAAAGCATTGTAGAAGCCAAGTTTAGGAAAGAAGGAAACATATAAACAGAGAAATCTGGGAACAGAGGTATTGCCGCTCAAACATATTGGAAGCTATAACTTTTTAAAATCTCAACTCTAAAACATTTACAGCATAATACAATTAATATAGTACTAGAGCAATATTATATTGAATTATTTTATTTGACTAGGTGGAATACTACTTTAACACATGTTATAATAAGCAGGAGAAAAATACTGTTTGGGAGGAAATATGTGTCTTTTAAAAGGCTTATAATTTTGGATTTATTTTCCTAATTCAGACAATTTCCATTAGGTCCAGAGCATTGAAATACTCTTTTCACAGAGAAAAATCCTATAAATGCAACAATTGATATAAATCAAAACATGCAGTAAATATATAAAGGAATTATCCAACAGCCAAACATATTTCAATCCCAAGATACTTAAACCATTTTTTTTAATTGGCAAAACCTTCATATCTTAGTCTCTACTCATGCAGAATAAGAATAAAAATCACCATCAAGGGCTGAGGATTAGTGTCAAGAATGACCCCAAATCTCAAAGTCAATGAGGCCAGGAGCAACAAAATCCTTTCCTCATGACTCATTCATAGGCAAGTGACAGGGAAGCTTTTGTACTGTAGGCTTTGGCACAGTGGTATGCAAAGTGTTGCCCAGTATGTAAAGCCAACAGTCAACATTTTTTCTCACTGTTAGGAACAACAGTCATTATTTACCTTTTCCTTTTTAAATTGTTATTTTATATATATTTTTTTTCAAATTTAAAGATACTGTACTTAAGAAAAGGAAGCCTAAATCTCTGGATAACGTCTACAAAGACTGAGGATATATATTTGGACCCACATAAACATATTGGCTCTTCCAGCATTAGTGCTAAACTTCACCACTTGACTTAGAACAAATACCTTCAATTTGGGAGCCTCACATTCCTCAAGTATAAAAACACAAATGTGAACTAGAAGATACAGAAGGACCCGTTCAACTTTAAGGTTATGAAATGTATGAAATAACATTATTTTTTGGCTTTCTCCTTGCAAGAGCCAATTTGTGGGGTCAGCTTATAAGAAAGTACCATGCCATTGAAAGTACCATAACAAAAGATCTTACAGACCAAGGAGATTCTCCAGGCTTCTTCTCCTTGGAAAATTTTCTTTTTTGCAAACTATGATGGAAGACCTGGAACCCATGACATTGAGGGCCCAGGGAAGTCATTAACTTTGCATACTAGGAAAAACAAGCTAGGAAAAAAATGTTTTTAATAGTTGTTCAGAATGCAATTGTTTCTTCCACTGGTCTGAGTCTGGCACTTTGACAGGTATTGTGAGGAATTCTTAGGGTGTCATGCTGCCTACTAGGGAAGCCGGTTAACTTTGCTTTAACTGTAGTCAGCTGCTTGACCCTGTACTCCATGCAGACCTATAGGGTAAGCAAGGGCAATCATCTCTCCTGAGGAACAGTGCCATCCTTGGCAGGGGCTGTCCAGCATGTACCCAGTGCGACCGTGCCCACTCCCACCATGATTAGCTACCTGTACCTGTGGTGTTTGACAGATTGGCTTCCTCTGTCAGGAGAAGGGACCTCAGGGAATGACTGGGGGCCGACAAAACTTGACTCCATCATTTTCTCCAGTGCGGTCACAGGATGCCTTTCCGCCTTTGAATACTGTGGGAAATCACATGCACAAAGTTGAGCAGGAGGGTAACTAATGAGAGGAGGGCCCATAATACCATAGGGAGGCATTGAGAGTTGGTGCAATGCCCTGCTTCTGCTGGGCACTTGACCAGGAGGGTGAGAGAGAAGCCCTTTGCATCCTATTTCTCTCACAGTGAGTATCCCCCACCCTCACCAGCCTTCTCTGTGATTAAATAAAGGTCCATTCAAAAGAGTTCTTCCCTCCATAATCCTGAATCTGTCTTCTCTTTTCAATTGCCCTCCCACCCTGTGACACACTGTGTCTGACCACCAAACAACACTGCCAAGTATGTTATGTTGAGGTACATTTTACTCTCCCCAAAAAAAGTTGAATTAGTAGCTGGGTTACTAATAATAGGATTTCATTAGATATTGATTGAATGAACCTCATAATATTCTGAGAGTTACAGAGAACATCAATTCAGAATATCTGCCCACATGCTCTGCTGCTTCTCCCTCTGCCTGTTACCAGGTAATTACCCTGTCTAACAAGAGAAATTTGTGAGCATTTGATTCTTTATAATTCCAAGCCCTTGGTTTCACCATGATTGTATTATAGTATCTCAAAGGCACAGAAGCCTAACGAAATCTTAGAGAGCTGACACCTGAAGGAAAAACCTTGCCCAGAAGGAAATATCACATGGACCTCATGAGGCAGCAAGCTCTCAACTCTGACTCTCAACATCTCCCTGGATATCTGATACTTAAACAGACGTCTAGAAATTGCAGGTGAAGACTTTTTTGCAGAAATGGCATGTCTGGAATGCTAATCAAACTAAAAGAGATTTTGGAATCGGGAATATTCAATACCTAGTATTTGATTAACTACACATTTAAGTGTTATCCTGAGTAATGGCAAAACTATAAAATTCAGCATTTTTTCACTCCAAAAGCAAAAAAGCTTTTATTAGAGGCACAGATAAAAAAAATTAAAATTTAAAAAAGAAAATTGAAGCTAATCAATCTTTTAGAATCTCAAATCTAATTGACAGGATAATAATATCTTTTTAATAGTATTATTGCAAAAGTAACAGGGCAGTATTTAATACACCTGAATCAAGTGAAAGGAAAGCAGATAAAACAAGGAATATAACACTTTAAGATATTTTCTAGCCTCTTAGGAATATTATCCCTGAACTGTACAAAACTATATAAGTAATAAGATTGGAGAATAAATTCTAACTAAGTGCCATTTCTAATCAATTGGTAATGGCTGCTTGGAGTCTTAGGTATACATGGATTCTAAGGATGACTTACGAAATAAGAACTAAGAAAAGTGTTATAGGCAGAAGAAAAATGAATGTAAGAGGAAGTAATCGGATATATTTTATTACAAACTTGTTATAAACATGTAGGCTTTAGAGTTAACACTTGAGAGTAAAGTCCAAAGAGTTTCAACATAGCTGGAAGTTAGAGATAAGAAGAAAATAGAGAAGAGAGAAGCATGATATTTTATTTCATTTTTTAAATCATGGCTATGGTTGTTGAGTATTAGCATAGGATAAAATATGAATGCTGATTAATTTTAAACACTGAAGAACTAGATATAGACCCATGCATATACATGCACACACTATATATGTGTTGGAGTGTGTGCATACATATGTATTTGTATGTGTTAAAAATTAGGCAGAACTAAAATAAAAGAAGTAAATATATATAATATAAAAACCATGAAAAGAATATCATTAATTCAATAACATTAATAAAGAGGGTTGTAACAAAAAAAGCATGGTAAATTGGAAACATATATGGCAGAGATAAGTGTGAACCATCAATGATAATAATAACTATGGATGGTTACATTTTAATATTAAAATACAGTTATTCACACATCAATTTAAAAAAAAATTGTCGGCTCGGTGCCTGTGGCTCAACAGGCTAAGGTGCCAGCCACGTACACCTGAGCTGGTGGGTTCGAATCCAGATGGCTGCAACCAAAAAATGGCCGGGCGTTGTGGTGGGCGCCTGTAGACCCAGCTACTTGGGAAGCAGAGGCAAGAGACTTGCTTGAGCCCAGGAGTTGGAGGTTGCTGTAAGCTGTGATGCCACAGCACTCTATCCAGGGTGACAACTTGAGGCCCTGTCTCAAAAAATAAATAAATAAATAAATAATAAATTAAAAAAATTGTCTATTATCTGAAAAAGATCATTTAAAAACAACAGGAAAAAGATCAGATAGAATGGGTAAAGATACACCCTACAAATTATAGGAGGAAAAGGCCTACAACAGTTACAATATCAAATAAAATAGAATTTGTACAATAGACAAATAGAATGTTTTAAAAGAGAAAAGAATGACTATTTCATATTTATAGAAGGAACAGTCTACCAGGTGATAAATATTCATAGTTTTTTATCTAGCTAATGACACAGCCTGGAAAATACATAGTATAACTAAAAGCATTGCATGAAGACCTTGACCAATTGACAATAATATTGACAGCATTTATTACCTGTTTTTTTTTTGTTTGTTTGTTTTTGTAGAGACAGAGTCTCACTTTATCACCCTCGGTAGAGTGCCGTGGTGTCACACAGCTCACAGCAACCTCCAACTCCTGGGCTTAGGCGATTCTCTTGCCTCAGCCTCTCGAGTAGCAGGGATTACAGGTGCCCACCACAACGCCTGGCTATTTTTTTCTGTTTTGCAATTCGGCCGAGGTCGGGTTTGAACCCACCACCATCGGTATATGGGGCCGGCGCCCTACTCGTTGAGCCACAGGCGCTGCCCGGTATTTATTACCTGTTATAGAAACATGGGCAGCATTTCAGGTCACAGAGTCTTGTCTTGAATATATAATTCAAGAACAAAGGTGCCGGAGGAATTGTTATCCATGAAAATAAAATTGATTTTGTTTTCTACCTTACTTCATGAATTAAAAAAAAAAATCATGTTACTAAAGATGCTAAAGGTAAAAAAAAAGTGATAAATTTATTAGAAGAAAATATTGGAGTAATAACCTTACACATAAAAGGACTTCTCAATAGCTCTCAAAAGCCACAAACCATTAAAATTTTAATAATTGACTACATCAAAATTTAAAATAAGTGCACTAAAAAAGATTCTATAAATTAGAAAGAATCTCTGTAGCAATGAGCATAACGGTGGATGATAAAGTATAATTTTAGATTAATCTATATTTTCAGATTTTAACAAAGAGAAGATATTAATGAACTATTTGCTTAATAAAAATACATTTAAATAACTTTATAAGATTAAAAGGGGATATTTATTCACAACCTGAAGGGAGATTTGATTACCTACCAATTTAAATATCTTAAGTAGCAAACTGACTATTAGCCAATCAAAATATAATTTAAAAATCTGGGAAAATGTTGGCTATTCACATGTTAGCTTCAAGACTATTACTAAGATATAAGGGCTTCAAAGAAAAGAATAGGAAGAAAATAAAAAGCAATGGTATGAATAAGAATTTCACATAAAGATACAGACAAATAAGCAATACACATAAGAAGGTGCACAACTGCCCTCGTTGTAACCAGGCAATAATCAGCATCAAGACAGTTAAGCCAGTACAGTGATGTCTGCCTGTTGTCTCAGCCACTAAGGAGGCACAAGCCAGAGTATTGATTGAGGTGGGTGCAGTGGCTCACACCTGTAATCCTAGCACTCTGGGAGGCCCCAGTTGGAGGATCCCTTGAGCTCAGGAGTTTGAGACTAGCTTGAGCAAGAGCAAAACTGCATCTTTACTAAAAATAGAAAAAGAATTAGCTGGCAATTGTAGCAGGTAGCTGTAGTTTCAGCTACTTGAGAGGCTCAGCAGGAGGACCTTTGAGTTCAGGAGTTTGATGTTGCTGCTAGTGAGGCTGATGTTGCTCCATGCTAGGCAACAAAGTGAGATTCTGCCTCAAAAAATTAAAATTAAAATTAAAAAGAAAAAAAAGAGTAAGTAGTGCTTTAGCCCAAGAGCTGGAGGCTGTAAGTGCACTTTGTGAATTGCCACTGGCATTCCAGGCTGGTCAACATAGCAAGACTCTGTCTCTCAAAAAAAAAAAAAAAAAGAGAGAGAAAAGTAAATTTCAAGAACATCTAGTAAATGGGAAAATCTGAGAAAAATAACACTGGTGATAACTTGAGAGTTGCACTGGCAATCCTTTAAAATGTTAAATATATATACTCTTCTATATAGAATATTACTTCTGGGGATTTCCATCATTGATATAGTTGCAAAAGGTGGAACTGATATAATTTCCGGGGTATCTAGAGTACAATTTTTAATAACTAAGCAAAACAAATACAAAAGAGAAACAACTGAAAAGAATGGAAATGTCCAGAAATGAATACTGTACAGCTATTGAAAAGAGTAAAGCAAGGTCTAAAAAAGTATGCATGTGAATCTGTTTGTGTAAAGAAGAACAACGTGATAAACAGTCATGCATATGTTGTGTATTTTTGAATGGATGCAGACATATATTTAACTTTGGGTCAAAACATATACACATATATAGATTTTGCATCCACACGTACAGATATTTTGTGTGTGCGTGCATCTGTTTCTCGTACAACTTCTCAGGAGGTAGATTTTCAAAAATATAAAATAAACTAATGAGTATCAATTAATTATTAGTTGGGGGAAAAGTGTATCCATGGGGATGAGCTTTAGAGACTAGGGGAAATACCAAGTCATGTGCCTTTTACATTCAAAAGCTCCAACTAAATGTATTACCTTCAAGTACTCCCAAAATAAGCCACAGTGGCAGTAATGACCATGCTTGGATTCAGAATTGAAATTCTTCAAAATGGAACTGTAGAAGCTGAGATTTTCCAAGATGGAGTAAAATGACACAGAACAAAAAGAAGATATGAAGATAATTTAGAAAAGGTGATTGTTTTCAATATCCCAAAATAATAAACATCCAATAAACGATGGAAATGCCTCTGTGCCTCCTTTGCTATTAATTGGAGTTGTGAATAACATATCATCCACGGAAAAAAGTCAGATGGATGGGCATGTTTACTGAAGCATAACCAATATCCTGAATTTCTAGCTGACTTCTAGGTTCTAACAACAACAAGAAAAAATAGGATTCCTTATTTTTTTCCCCAACTACTAATAAATTGGTTTAGAAGACAAGCTCAGATGCCTAGAAAGTCCACCCACAAAAACAATTGAGATGCCCTAGTACATTCATGTCCAGCTGGAGAAAGCAGTAAGTACTCTGCTCAGAAGTGTCACAGAGCAATCAAGGGCAGCATAGGCCAGCTATTTCTGCAGCATTCTGATTTTCTGAAAAACATTGCTCAATCATTAAATCAGTAACTTCTTCTCTCCTTCCTTTTGTTGTTCAAATCAAAAAGCCTATTTCAGCTCTTAGGCCATTCATTGACATTCTCTGTTTTGAATATTGAGAGATGGAGGACTTTCTTCAAAACCCTGGGTAACAATCATGAATACACTCAACCTCTTATTTGTCCCGCTTATTCATAGTACCCATAATGGAAATTTTCTAAATCTTTTCTTTCAACTGTTTGGATTGTTGTCATATTACATAGTTGTTTTCATTTATACTGTTTTTGTCCATTAATACAAATTTATTTCCATAGTTAATTATTTTAGACCTTCTTCCTTTTTCTCACAGTATTTCATTGTGTTATTATACTTAACCAGAGATTCAGGTTTAAATTGCTGGTGTTCCTATCTAGGGTTGGTTGAGATATGCAGAAAAATTTTTAAAATCTAACAATTTGTCAGTGATATTCCACACATCTTGGTTCAAAAATGAATTTATGAAACTACAAAACAAAAAATAGCCGGGCATCCCAGCCTCGGCCAAACTGCAAAAAATGAATTAATGAATAGCTTCCAGTTTTAGCTCTGACAAGTAAAGAGCTTAGAAGTCATTACTCCTATCCTTCCAATAAAAGAAAAAAAAAATTGAACAAACTGAACATCAATGACTATTCTTGTATCCTTCAGGTATTTGAGCTTGTAGGCCAACCTACCACTGGAAAATGTGAAGAAACAGGTGTATACAGAGAATCACAGTCAAGATCAGCTCCCCTGTAACAGAGTCTACTGGAATCCTAAGTTGTTTGGAAGGCTTAAGTAATAATTTGACATGTTGCTAAAATCTGTGTATAGAATAGAATGTGGACTAGAATGAGAGTTAATAACAATAGATTACAATGGAAAAAGTTCTAAGCCAGAGTCTTTGTTTAAGGAGTTCTTAGTGAAATTCAAAAACATCAGGTGAGGCAAAAAACAAAAACTCAAACAGGAAAACAAACAAAAACACTAGAGTATTGTAAAGGCCCTGTCATCTACTGCTATAGCAAACATTAGACAAAACTCAACTATTTCCCATATTAATATAAAAACTTACATTTAAGGACTATTTACCTTAGTTCTTATTAAACTAATATATTATGTCCACCTTGTAACAAAAAAATTAAAAAGTATTCTAAAGTACAAGACAAAACACAATCTGAGGAGACCAAGTAAACATTTGAACTCATATGATAGACATAGTGGAATAATCAGATAGAGTGTTTAAAATAAACACAAAAAAATATGCTAAGGGTTCTGTTGTGGCTCAGAAAATGATACTCTAAAACATGATGATTTGGCATGCTGAGTGCTTTGCACTAAAGAAGCAGCCACAGAACCAAGGTCTCTCTCTGACCTTCTCCTGCTCCTCTGCCTCTCCTGAAGTACAAGGAAAGATCTTTCTCTGAAGTTTGCTTACTTACCTAAAGATAAAATCCTTGGAAGAGAAATGCAAATGCCTTCACTCTTCTTATTGAAGTTTGAATAATCAAATAAGACTAAGTTTATATCACAGTGGAAGACTGAAAATCAAGCACTACACCCACAGAGCTGACAAACCTTCTCCCAGAACACTATCTCTTCCACAGACCCAGCCATCTCTTTTGAAATTCACTTCCTACCCCTCTACAACTATCTACCTCACCTGTTTCTCTTTTCCCCATGAAGGAGGGAACATAAAGCGTCTAGACATCACTGTGTTATCAGGCATGCACCTTCCTGTAATGCTGCCAAACACACAAGTAAATTTGTAGGATTTTTCTCTTGTTAATCAGTCTGTTGTCAGTTTATTCCTCAGAATCAACCATCAATCCTTAAGAGTAAAAAGGGAATTCCTTTGCCCATACAATTCTAAAGTAGTAGACAACATATAAGAACATATGGGTACTGTAAGCAGAGAGATAAAAAAACTCTTAGAAATGAAAAGTAGTTGATAGAAAAAACTCACTGCAACTGAAATGATGAATACCCTGGGTGGGTTCACCAATAGAGAAAAACAAAATATGCCAATTAAAAAAAACAGATCATCAGAATGGACTCTTTAAAAATCACCAACAAATATATGTTGTATATAATAAACCCATTTAAAATATAAAGTTAGGATAAAAGTTAATGGGTAGAGAAATGTATACCATGCTAACATTGATCAAAAGAAAGCTGGAGTAACCAATGTAGTTTCAGAAATAGCAGACTTAAAAAAAATGAGAGAAAAGAAAGATAAGAAAGGTATTATCTACCTAATAACAAAGGGATCAATTTTCTAGGAAGATATAATAATTATTAACATTTATATACCTAATAAAAGAACATCAAAATTCATAAAGCAAAAGTTGAAAGAACCACAAGGAGAAAAAGATAAAGCCACTGTTACACTTGGAGAGCTCAAAATATGTGTGTCAGTAATTCACAGATCTAGTAAGCAGAAACATTAATCGAGATATAGAGATAATTGTGTCTGTAGAATATTTGTTTAAGAACAACAGATTAAACATTCGTCTCAAGCTCATAGAGAACATTAATCAACATAAACCACTTTTATGGCCATAAAATTCACCTTATGAATTTGAAAGAATAGGAATTTTACAAAGTAGGTTCTCAGATCACATTGGAATTAAACTTTAAATCAATATCAAAAAGAGAATTGGAAAATGTCAATATTTAGAGACTTAACAACATACTTGTAGATAATAGAAGGGTCAAAGATGACACTTCAACAAAAATTTAAAAGTATTTTTATATAAATGAAATTGCAAATACAGTTTATTAGAATTTGTGGAAGATAATAAAAGGAATGAATAAAGAAAAACTGATAGCATAAATTTTTTATATTTTAAAAGAAAAAGATCTAATGTCAATAATCTAAATCTTAACTAGAAAAAGAACAATTTAAGCCTAAAACCAGCAGATGAAGAGAAATAATAAAAATTTTAAAAAAAATTGAATTGAATTGTGGAATATAAGAAAACCTATGTTTATTAGAATATAAGAATATAACAAAAAAGAGAAAGAAGATTCAAATCACCAATAACAAATGAAAGGGGGATTATCACTACTCTTCCGTGGACATAAAATGGATAATAAATAAATACTCTGAGAAACTCTGTGTCTTCAAATTTGATAACCTAGTTGAAATGGACCAATTTCATGAAAGATACAAACTACCATATTTACCAAGGGGAAATAATAGTTCACCTTAATTATTCTATATCTATTAAAGTAATATAGTTATTATCAAAATAAATATTATTTAGGAAGCCTAGAGATCCCAGGAGGGAATGCAGACTCTGACAGGGAGTCTAACTGTATCACAAACGTAAAGAAGGGCATCGATGGAAGGTGGGGTGGCCCAGAGCTGCCTGGAGCAGCTTCAGAACTGAGACCAAAGACAGAAGTGCTGCATGGAAGCACTGCCTCGCTGTCAACATCATATAGTGCAGAGGTACGGTATACCAGTTATCAAGAATGCTACATGTGTGACTCGGTGCCTGTAGCTCAGCACTTAGGGTGCCAGTCACATACACTGGAGCTGGCAGGTTGGAACCCAGCTCGGGTTTGTCAAACAACAATGACAACTACAACCAAAAAATAGCCGAGTGTTGTGGCACACGCCTGTAGTCCCAGCTACATGGGAGACAAAGGAAAGAGAATCACTTAAGCCCAAGTGTTTGAGGTTGCTGTGAGCTGTGATGCACTCTATGGAGGGCGACATAGTGAGACTCTGCTTCAGGAAAAAAAAAAAAAAAAAAAGAATGCTATATGTGTATTGTGCCACTGAACAAATAAGCAAATAGATGTCACATAGAAGGAGTCAGATTTTTAACCTTTGAAGTAGGAATTTATAGATAAGCAGTAGGGGAAGGCTAGAATGATTAATGTGGCTCTAGAACAGAACTGGGGAAGATATTTGTATGAACCTATGTTTAGTGGAATTACATAAAGAAATATTTATAGATATTTGTCAGTGCATATAAATCATCTTTAATATTTAGTTCTTTATATATATTTTTAATTGTATCTATGATAGTTGATATAATAGTAAATATTAATATTATATAAATCTTTATTATTTAAGATTATTACATATTGTATAAGCTATTATAGATATAGTAAATATTAATATTATATAAATATTTAATATTATTTAAGATTATTAGATATTGTATAAGATATTATAGATATAGTAAATATCTAAAGAGGTAAATACTAAAAGATTTAGAAAATACTAAAGATTACTTATCTTTAATATTATTTGAGATCATTATATATTACATAAGCTATTACAGATATAGTAAAGATACATATAAAGAGCTAAATATTAAAGATTATTGATCTTTAATATTATTTAAGATTATATATTATATAAGCTATTATAGATATAGTAAAAATATATATAAAGAGCTAAATATTAAAGATTATTTATATGCACTAACACCTTTCTATATAATACACATTATATATTATATAAGCTGTCATCGATATAGTAAAGATATATAAATAGCTATAAAATTAGATATATCTATATATAGATTATAAAAATAATCTTATTAAAGATTATATTTGATATTTGTAATATCAAATATTTACTATATATCATATATGCTATTATAGATATAGTAAAGAGATATAAAGAGCTAAATATTAAAGATTTTATATATATGTAATATATATATAGTCTTTGATGTGTCTTCTAAGAGTACCAACAAGCAAGGACATCCCAGTGTGATACATAGGCTATTCTAGATCCCAAATCTTGGGTTCCAACAGCATTCTTCAATGAATGGAACTAGGGCTCCTTGGAGATAATGGCTGATTCCTTGGAGAAATGACACCAGCCTAGAGCATCTTGTAGTGCTCAACAACCACTGTCCCCTCAGAAAATAACCCTTCATTGAATTGATGGATGATATTGAAATGACATGCACCATCTGAAAGGCCTACGGATCGTTAAAGCCAGAAAGACTGCAACACAAAAATGAAGTATATAGCTATTTGGAATACAAATTAAAACATAAAATAATTATCCATTGGTTCCCTGATATAAATAGATGACAGAATGAATAAAAACATGGGGAAGAAGACACAAACTTCTGTGGATATGCCAGCAGAAGGAAGGGGACCATAGCTCCGCACTCCTGTTCAGTGTGGGCTATGCCCAGTCTTTTCCTTCCAAAGAGTGCTCTACAAAAGGGAGACAGAAGACTAGAGTAACTCACAGTGGAGAACCCGACACTTAGCACCTCAGACAGAGAAAGTGAGCATCAGTGAGACTGATAGTGTGCACCACTGATGTGATGCCGTAGAAATGGCATTTGATATCTATCTATGCAACACCCATAACCTCCATGTAATCGAGGAAATGAGGAAAACACCAAACAAATTCCAATAGGGGGCACTGTGCATAATACTTTACCAGTGAGACTCACAGCTATCATGGGTCATTTGGGGAATGAAAACCTCAGTATTAGTTCATTAACAAATTTACCACACTAATGTGCAATGTTAAAACAGGGAACACGGATTACAGAGTATTTGGGAATTCTCTGTAGTTATCTTAACTTTTCTTTAAATCAAAAACTACCCCATAAAATAAAATCTGGTTTAAAAAAATGGTTTTAAAGCAAAAGATATATACACACAAGAATAATTTAGATTTAAAGACAGAATTTAGTCTCCCTTTAGTTTCCTGAGTTGCTCAGCTATTGGCCCTTGCAGTAACACAGGTAGTCTGCACCAACCCTCCTTACAAGTCAGCTTAAATGACCAGCACCATAACCTTTCACACATTTTATGCTCTATGTTGAAAGCATTTAGATTCTTTCAAAATGTTTGCAGTTGCATCCTCAGGAGAACTTAAGGTCTGCACAATTTTATCCATCAGATCCTATCTCCCCTGAGCTTTAAGCACTCCATGTCAGCTGCCTGTTTGGACCTCCCTTTTGCATTCTCTACGATGCTACAAAGTCTGGCAGTTGATCCCATGTACTTTCCTTGACACAGATCTAACTTCATAAGCACACAATTAATATCTCATTTGGTAAAATGTACAAAATGTTACTTTAGTAGCGAATAAGGAGAAGTTCCAGACTACTCACTGGTCCTCTCAGCATAAGCCCAAGAGATTTCCTCTTAAATTGCCCCATAGGCTGTGGTCAGCACTATTACTTCCTGGGGAAACACTCCTTCCAACTGCCCTCCCTGAAAGCCCCACCTTATGGAAGTGCTCCTGGGGGCTGAGGCCATCCTCTGTTGCCCACCCACCACCTGCCTTCCTCCTGGCACATAATTGGTGATGTGCTAAGATCAGTAGAGAAGTCCAGTGAAGCAGGCACATGTTGGCGGCAGAGCAAGACATTGTTGTTTCTAGGTCTGCCACACCACACAATGGGAGTCAGAAGGTTAACTGCAAGCAGGTAGGTTTTTGGAAAGCAATGTAGACAGAGTTGATAATCGCCTGGTCTGGAACTCCAGGTAATAAAGGCAGGAGGAGGCTATTTTAAAATAGTTTTTAAATATTCTCTCTGCTTTGCTCCAGCTCATTAATGTCTGTGTCAAAAAGTTCTTTAATTATCGGTCTGACTCATGAGCCCAAAGGATGAGAAAATTGATGGTTACATGTTTTCAAGAGTGATTTCATTTGGATTTCTAATGCAAGTAATTAAACAGTAACTTGACTATTGTTGCTATTTTGAGAATGTTTTCCATGCACCCAAGGGAAAGAAATGTAACAATTGCAATCAGTATGTACACATTTCCTCTAAAGCAAAATGATATAAGTAGAGACAATCTTCAGACATCAGGTGCATTAAACATCCTTTTCCACCTCTTTCTCCAATAACGTGGCAGCTTCAGCCAGGGCACTGAGTTTGTGCTATTGTAGCTTCTTACAGAGGTTTTTGCAGTTACTATTGTCATATAACTCCCCTACTTGCCTTCTACAAGCTCTGATAGCCCCGTTCATTATTGGCCTTGGCACAGATAAGATTACACATTTATAATACCATTTGATGAATTTCCCTCACCTGCAGGAATCTATAAACTTCTTGAAAGTAGCGACAGTCTCATTTCAGTCATTGTCATGTCCCTGGTCCTTAGTAAGTTTCGTCTGGCACTTACTAGCTATTTAATCTATATTCAAATGAACAAGTAAGTGTAGGAATCTATATTGAATGAATAAATTAGAACTTCATATTTAAAACAGGAAACCAGATTTTAGACTAGAACTACTCAAAATTAAGTTTAATTTATACTACAAAGTTATGACATCATCTGACCTACCCAGTTCTGTAAGCAATTTGATGAATTCTGACTTACCCTCAAGACTGAATTCACATGTCACCTACCAACCTTAGGCAGTCAACAGATGCCCCTAGTCAAATTCAGAAGTCCTTTTCCAGTCTGTAATAGCACTTTAATTCCACGTAGATACCTAGAATAAGCTTACCTATTTTTCCCTGCCACTAGCCTATGAGCATCCTGAGGTCAGCAACAATCTCTTTTGCTTGTACTTTAAGTTCCTCATGCATTGACAATCACAGAGTAGTGTTCAATAAGCGTTACTGAATAAATATATGACGTATAGGTAATTAAGTTCTTATTATTCTCCTCTGGCATGCAAATGTTATGCTCCAATTCTTTCTCATTGAATGTTATCCCTCCCTCCCATAAACCTATCTTTCTTAAGATGGGTATTGAATAAGGGTGGAAGGAGGTACATGAGTATCTCCTTCAACTTTTTGATTATGTATATTTTCTATTGATTTTAAGGATAACAGTGGGTCACGTATCTTTTGATGACTTCTCTTGATCCCTGAACCAGGCTGAGAAGTTTTACCCCTTTCCCTTAAGGTTCTAGAGGTTCTAATTTATCCTCAGCTCTTTCTCACTTGAGGCACAGTAAATGAAGTCAGTTCATTTTGACTCACAAATGCCTTTTGTGTAAAAGATGGTAAGAACACTTCTGCAGCAGCGGAGTCAAGCGTTTCCAGAATATCATGTTGCTTCCCTTGACGAGGTGTTTCACACCTTGTTAAATGACTGGAAAAGTTAAAACCATTCCCCTGAATGTTTAATGAACTTAAGGGAATGCCAGGGAGACAATTCATTTGTTAAACACTGCAATTTGCAGAGAATTTCAAGGAGCTAACTGGGAATCAAAGTAAAACAAGACAGATTTTCCTGATAGGATAAGCAGGCAGGAAATTTTCCCTCCCAAAAGTGAAATTGTACATGGATAATCTGTCCCTTTCCTCAAAGTGGAAATAAATCACTGAGGTGGGAAGCTTGGTGATGGAAGTGGATGTTCTGAAATTCTTGATAGTCCCATTTGCAACTTGAGCATGGACTCTGGATTCCTCACCACTCTTGATGTTTTAGGAAAAATAATTTTCTCTTGAGAAAGATTATAGTATTGAAGGATGTCTTCCGCACCCCTGACCTCGACCTCCACATCAGATGCCTGTATCATTCTTCTCCCACAATATAATAGCTGAAGTGTTTTCAGCCTTTGTCAAATGTGTGTGAATGTGTGTGTCTGTCCCCTATTGAGCAGTGCTGAGTTACATGAATATGGGTTTATCTTTCAGCTATTCACCAGCTGTCAAAAGTAACTTTCACAAGCTCTGAGCCCCATTCCCTTTTCTGCACATCATGGGTGTAAAATTGCTGTTAGGACTCAATGAGACCATACTGAGGACTGAACTCTGACATCACCTTTTCTTTTGCTCCAGTTCCTTTCTATGAGTCTAAGGCACAATGCCTTATGAACCATAAAATCTCATTAAATGGTGCTTTGAGTGTTTTGTTTCATTTGTTTGTTAACCTGGTATTATGTGGTTTACTTTCCATCCTCCTTCTGGTGTAGCATCATGACAGATAGCAAACCTCCTTTTCTTAACTCAAGTTTTCCTTGCATCTGACTCCTAGTCTTTATAAAAAACTTAACTCTTTCAACCAATTGCCAACTAAAGAATCCCTAAAAGCCCTCTATGACTTTCAAGCCTCCTCTTCAAGACATTCCTCCTTTTCAGGCCAAAGCAAAGTATGCATTCTACATATTACCTTATGCTTTTTACTTGCAATTTCTGTCTTTCTGAAATAAATAAAACCAAACTGTAATCTAGCTGCCTTGGGGGACGCACTTTCTTAGGCTCACTGTATTCCCTAGACTGCAGTCATTCATATGGACTTAGAATACACTTTTTAAATATTTTAGCAGAATTTGGCTTTTACATCATCAATATATTTTTGTTATTTAGCATCATAATATATGTATGTTCCCAGTACATGTTATTTGCTATCTTTTATTATTACTATTTCATTGATCATTTTTATTGTTATTATTGACATTGGTATTTCCTCATAGTTCTTGCCAGAAGTAAAAAATATAGACCAACGAAGAAAAAATGATTTTCCAAATTTTCCTCAATACATTTGCATTGTAATATGCATCCCCAAATTCTCAGCCATGTAGCAGATTATGAATGACTAGGACTACCTGTGTTCCCTGGCCTCCAACAGTACAGATGCCCCATAGAGTTCTCTCATAGATCTTCAAGACAGCAAATGTTCTTAAACCTTCCATTTCCTTTTTAATGGATCATTGTTATCTATTATCCATCACTATTTTCTCCTAAAACATACAGTTATGGAAAATTGCAGCCACATTGATATTTGCTTCTTATAACAAAATTATGAGCAAAGGATATCAACATGGAATTTATCAAAGAGGAAATTTGACCAGAAAATGTGCGCAGAGATTATACTTCACTCTCAAATAAAGGAATACATTTTTTTTTAAATTTTATAATCTACTGTTAAATTTGCAAAAGAAATGCTGACAAAAAGTATCATAAAAATAATGGTGACCTGCACCTTCTAGTGCTAAAATTACATATGCCTTTGGGAAAGTCATTTGTTCACCTCAGTCTAGTCTTGGGAAGGAGACTTGCTCAGGTAGTTAGTCCCTTGAGCCCAAGCTGGCAACATGTGGAATGCTATCCCTGATATGTGTGTCTGCCCAGCATACCTTGCTGTCTTTTTTCAAGGTCCTTAAATGCCTAATTCTAATATCTGCTCTCTGTCTATCTCCTCAATTTCTCCTTAAACTCTTCTTTAAACTAATAATCATTTGGGATGTGTAATCTTAGCTGATCAAAACACGTCTCAGAGGCAATATGTCTTCTATGGGCTCTTTTGGGGTACACCACCCTGAAATATACTTCTTTGATGATATAGATTATTTTTAATCAAAAGCCCTTGAGAATCAGCAGATGCAGGAAAACCTCCACAAATAGGGTACACAGTTTCTTTGACTAAAGATTTCCATTTAAAGAAATGAAGAGGAAGCATAATGACTCTTATTAACAGAGAAGACGTGAACTTGCATAACAAACCTTACTAAACAACCCATGTTTACCACAGTTTTTTGGTCACTGTCCCATAACTTCTCTCCCTCACTCAGAATCCTAAACGCCTTAATTTTAGCCTAAGATAGTATCTGAACACAGGTTCTAAACACTTTAGTGTTGACATACTCATTTCTTGATGATCCGTGTGTTAAATTCATGCCTTATGCACACATCAACAAACTTGTTTGTTTTTCTCATGTTGATCTGTCATTTGTTATAGAGCTCCTGCTAAGAGCCAAGAAGGGCAGATTGAAAAATAGTTTTTCCTCCCCTACACTTCGATTATACAAAAATGGGATGAATACAAAAAACATTCTCCCAACAACTTCTATCAGGCCCCAAAGGAATAATCCAGTTGATCTCACACCTTGTGGCCCTGTGCGAACATATCAAACATTGGTGAAGGCTGGGCAGGAGAGGAGGGAAGAGGAAGTGAAAAATGGAAATAAAACCATATGTATCCAATGTTTGTCAAGTGTTGAAACTCCTAACTAGAAATTTATTTCTTGTAATTCCAAGTAATTCCAATCAAATGGGGGAAGGGTGCAAGAGAGTGAAGAGTTTACTTTTACATTGCCAACAACAGTAAACAACAGGAAGGAACTCCAGGGTCTACCATGAGTGGGGATGAGAAAATTGGGAAGAGATCCCTGAGTGTACCGCCCTGCAGTCATCCCAAATGAGCTTGTGGGGATTAAAAAGTAGACAGAAAACACTGGTGATGATATGTTAGATGAAAAAGAAGGGTACAAAACTCTGTGTGCCCTGGCCATAATACAACCCTGTAAAATACAACAGGACTGGCTAAAACTCTCTTCTTAAGTCAACTTTAGATGGGTTTCTATGAGTCTCTGTTTCCACCAGGCCTCACCTTTGCCCTATGAAACTGGAGATTCTCAGTACAAAATGATGTTGCTTCTACCCCACATGGACACTTGAAAAAACACGAACACAGTTTTGAACATCAAGGCTGCTTTCTAAGATGACACTAGCCACCCTTAATGTACTTGCCTAAAAAAATAATCAATTGATCAGTCTGTCAAAGAAAAGAAAGAACTCAAGGCTACCGAAAGAATTTAAAGTTTGTCCTAGCCTACACCTAATGACAGACCCCTGTCCTCCCTTAACTTAGAGCATTTACTAAAAATGGCTTAAATCTCTGAATATGTAGCTCACCTCCTACACCTCAAGGATATTTTTCTCAAGAACTTAAAAGCCACTTTTGGAAATGCAATTATCAGAATGGATAGGGCCTCATCTCCCAGTCTCTGCGGGAGAGTAGAATCTTAACTTCAATAATTCCCAGCTAAAAGACACAGCAGGTCTAATCACATCAGCACTGATCAACTCTGTGATTTTTCACTTCCCTGACTCTGCTCAAGGCCCTGCTCCTCCCTTTCTCTTTCCCTACTCCTTCCTTCTCCCTCTAAAAAGCCCAGACACCTCTGCACAAATTGACGTTGAGGTCCATCCAAAGGGGACTATCTTTCCTATTTCAATGGTGCATTACTGATTACAATCCGTCCCTATCACTTTACCTAGTGTCCAGCTTTGTGTCTCTCTGACAGGACAAGTTGTTAAACCCTCCCTCAGTGTGGCTATTTTAGGGTGGTGGGATATACTCATTAGAAATCATTAGGAAAACCATTCTCTCCGCTTCTGAAAAGAACAATCCCTGCACATTGCCATGAATAAATGTTTCATAAAACTTTGCTAGGAAGCAATTCTGATTTATGAATTCCACATTAAACCATCTAAGTACATCTGTTATGTGCATCATAATGGTGACTCCTTGGGTAACGATTTCTTAGAATCACAAATGATGTATAAATTCCCGGCAATTTAAGCATTGGGAGGGGTGTCCTGGTGATTGCCTATTATACTCAAATGCTAGGTTTTACTGTGGCTTTTGTTCTTTCCTTCTATGCCTCAGAATCTGGAAGTGCAATCTTGTGTGGGGGCTAAGAATTGCTATCCTAACAGGAATATTTCTGTATGGATTTGACAGTACTCTCTTGACTTTAATTTAGTGTTTTGCAATATATTTCAAAAACGATTAAAACTGCCTTGTAAAGAAGATAGGAGTGGGAATAGAGCTTGCATTAAATTCTAATTCTAGAGTCTCTTATAAGGCGTGGTGTTAGAAGGACTGACTTAGGGTCATACCTCTCACCTCTCACCTTTGACCCTTCTCACACCCCTTAATTGGAAGTTGCTTGAACATGGCATGTATTGGGTTTCCATGGTTTTATTCTTTCTGGACATTCTAGTCTTTTTGCTTTTAGCTTCTTAACTCTCTGATAAACGCTTGACCTCCTTCAGAATCAAGTTTGAGCCTGACTCTGTTGTGAGGCAGTGTCCAGTGGCTCTTCTCCTCCAACCTCTGCCTCCAGCCTCTTGAGCATGCTCCTGTGTCACATGTCACTTCTGGCACCACTTGTTAGGGCTCAGGACTGGCCAGGTCTCAGACCCAGCTTAACTAGGTTCCGGATGCAGACCGCTAAGTTACCTCACTCTGGTATAGTTTCTCTTAGGTGCTTGAAGGCTAGCTACTTCAGCAGGAGAGAGAGAGAGGCTTAGAGAGAGCAAAGCAGTCTTCTTAGAAAGATAGTGCTTAGTCTTTAGCAGAGCTTAGTAATCTTCAGCAAAGAGACACCGTGCTGGTGTTCTGCAGGCAGGAGAGGAGACAGAGTCAGAGTAAGTGGGTCCGTGATAGAATGTGCATGCTCCTGACTGCCTTCTCCTCCAGCCTAATATAAGACTATTCTCGGGCCTCTCAACACCACAGGTGTAGAGACTGCCAATTCACCACTGCTCTCATCTTGCGAGCTCTCCTGCTTGTTAGGAAAGCTGAATCCCTCGCCATGCCCCTTCCACCCAGATGTTCCATAATTGAGCTCTACAGGTAGTTCTTAT